>BPTQ01000005.1:260984152-261082125 GCA_019973895.1 Chrysanthemum seticuspe | reverse complement strand
GAGACAAATGCAAGTCGCTAAGTAGTAACTCGCTAAGCCTCAAGTCGCTAGCAAAATTTTGGCAGCAATTCGCTACTCAAGTCGCTAAAGATTCAAGTCGATAAAGAGCAACTCCCTACAGACCAAGTCGCTACCACCAAGTCGCTACCCGTAGTGGAGAGTCCACTACTTGTACTGTTAATCGCTAGGTCTAAGTCGCTAGCTCCAAAGCTGTAACTCGCTACAAAATTGTGAAGCAAGTCGCTACGAAGAAAGAGATCCGTATATCAAGTCGCTAGCAAGAAAAACCACATAAACATCACTTTTCAATCCAAAAACAACCCAACCAAGATGATTCAAGCTTACCAAATGAAAACCTAAACACTTGTGATGATTCTAAACATAAAAGTACTAACAAAATCCAAGCTTTAACACAAGAAATCAACCAAATGATGCACAAACCACTAAACTTTTTCAAACTCAAAAACCACCTAAAAACCACTAGAAATCCAAAGATGTGCACGATATGATCTAACCATGGCTCTTGATACCAATTGTAGGATATTGGTTTTCACATACACATCATAACACAATCAAACATAGGCGTATAGAAGATGAGTTTTAGAGAGAGAAAGTTAGAGGTTTAGGGAACTTTAGTGAGAGAAAGAAAATCTTATTATGAGCTCCAACTCTCTACCTTGGAAGGTAGAGAGTATTTATAGTCTTACAATAAAACGCCACACAACGGGCTGTGGATCAGGCATACAGTGGGTAAAGACCCGTCCGTCCTCCACGGTGTTACTTAACTTAAATATTACTTAACTCAAAAGAACTACGACTACGAGCTTTCTATTGATTACATATACTTGAGGTGACCGACTCTTTAATACCTGGAATTTCTAATTCCTAACAGTGCTTAATCGCATCAAAAGATGTTTGTCTAGTATTTATAACTAAGTGCAGGGAAACGGAAGGAAAAGCTAAAGATGTTCAATAAAAGGAAGATTCCCATTTCAGTAAAGCATGTCAAGCACAAATCAGCATATCAAGTATCATAGAAGACCAAGATGATTGAAGAACCAAGCTCTACAAGTCAGAATCAAGAAAAAGGTCGATTTTCCATCACTCAAGAAGACCAGCCAAATCGGTCGCACCCGCAACCGGATCGGCTGGAAAATGGTCAAAAAGTTCCTATGAAGTCGGACCAGCCGATCGGTTGCCACCCGCAACCAATTCGTCCGGGTTAATGCAAGAAGACCAACCAGATCGACTGGACATGCGACCGATCCGGTTGGAAGACCTATTTATGCTATTTGTTCATCATTAAGCTTCCCCATTGTATCCAAATGATTTTAAGTCCTTCTCTTGGTGTATTCTAGTCCCTTCCTAACTCCTTGGAGGCCAAGTTCAGCAATTAATACCCTAGGCCTTGAAACTAGTATAAATAGAGACCTCTTGTAAGCATTTGAGACACACACTTCAATACAACTCTCTACTCATCAAACACAAAGCTCTTAGCTCTCAAATTCGTCCTTAAAAGTCCATGAAAGTTTGGAGTTCCAGAAGTTCAACATTTGGAGGTCAAAACCCCAAGGAGTCTACCTCAATACTTTGGGAATCATTACTTCACCATTTGTAATCTTATTCCAAGCATTGTAAGACTCTTAATCATGTTTTCTAATGTTCAAAGTTATGAGTTTATGTTTATGTTTGCTATGAGTGGCTAGTTTCTTTATACACTTGCTTAAATGATGTTGATTATCATGTGATTAGTTTATGATTGTGTTAACATATTTTAATTCAATTTCAAGTTGATTCTAAGATCTAATTGTGCTAAAGTTTCATAGTGACATATGTTAATCAAGTTTGACTAGTTGATAGTAATCGTAGAGGTCGAAAGAACTTATTGTTATTCAAATAGTTATAATCATTTTGTCTACGGATGATTGTTTTTACCCATTATTCTTGACTAAACAAAGAAACTAAAGTGTGGTTATAATAAGAACGCTTTTTGATTATCAAGTTGGATTGATTGGAAACAACTAAATGGTCGTAAGATTAGTTGTTTAAGATCAATTGTAACCTTTTGTCTATAATCGGTTACCTTTTGTATTGACCATTTCTTAAGCAAATTTGATAAAGCAAATGGATGTTTTTGTGTTTAAGTTTGTGAAAGTAAATTTATGAAACTTGAATTGATCTTCAATTGATTGGTTAAACTTAATGCTTGTTTTTATGAACTAAAATCTTGACGAAGGTTTAACTTGTAAGAACAATATATTAGTACACCAACTAATTATCATAACCAACATGTTAAGAGGTTAACACAATCATACTAATCAAGAATAAGAAACTAGTTTAAGCAAGTGTAGTTTTTAATCATCTGAATTTCATTATATCTATTTTCGTTGTTATATACTTTTGGATTGCCTAGTTGATTTAGACTTGTTATTCAGATTCACTGAAATTCCTACGAACGATCCCGACTTACCTTCAAAATCTTGCTATAACGGACGAGTGCACTTGCTCGTATGTGTTATTGGTAAAATTGGTAAATCGTCTTTTATAAATTTAAAACTTGTACACACGTAGCACATCAAGTTTTTGGCGCCGCTACCGGGGATTTGATTGTGTTTTAGCAAGTTTTGAATCCACGTCGGTCGATCCATTTCTAAAAAGAAAAAATCGAAAGCTCCAACCGATTTGTCGTCTTTACAACTGATCCGGTTGCGCCAAAACCCATAACCAATTTGATCTAACCGATCGGTCGCCCCTCGCAACTGATCCGGTTACTCTTGCCTGTCCAAAAATATGTTTTCTTTGTTTGTCCATGTGTTTAGATATTGTCTGGATTCTCTAGGTCATTGTATGGACACTCGTGCAGCTGGAATAGAACCAATCTCACCTCTTACCAACCTCAAACGTTTGATTCGAAGAAGAAGAAGAACACCTTTTATACCCTTAGAGAATCATGTACCTAGAGTACCAAACCCACCATTTGATAACCTTGTAGAAGCCAAAGTCATTTACAACCCTTTCACCAATTTACTTTTTCCCATGGCGGACGATCAACCCATGTGGGGAACCAACCGAGCCGTAGCACCAACCCCTGGGAGTGCTATTGTTGCTGTCAACCTTGGTGACAACTTCACCGTGAAGGGTCATCATCTTTCTATAATCAAAGACTGCCAATTCGATGGCCGTGCGGGTCGATCCGCATAAGCACATTGCCGAATTCATCGAAATTTGCGGCATGTTCCGGTATGGCGACACCGATGTCAATGCCATCAAACTAAAAACTTTTTCCATCATCACTCGCCGGAGATTCAAAAGTATGGTACAATGAATTGACCCTAGGAATTGTCAACACTTGGGAGGAGATGAGGCAAGCCTTTGTAAGACGATTCTTTCCACCTGCCATGTTTGATCGATTAATGGGAGAAATTCGTGCTTTCATACAGAATCCCAACGAATCACTTGTCGAAGCTTGGCTTCGGATGAAATATATGCTTCGTAGTTGCCATGGACATGGACTATCCAAAGGAACCATTATCCAAATCTTTTATCATGGACTAGATGAAATCTCTCAAGGTATCCTTGATGCCGGAGGAATTTTTCTCTATAAGACTCCTAACGATGCACACCAATTACTCGAAGATCGAGTACTTCTCAAACTCGATTGGTCTAAAGATTCAAAAACCAATCCCCTTCGAAAAATGTTGCTTTTGTCAAAAAATCCGATACCTTGAAACTCATGGAGAAAATGGAAGCCTTAACCTCAAAAATCGACTCGCAATACAAAGATATCAAAGGAGAAATTAAGGAAATGCGATATGGGTGCAAAAATTATGGAGGAAATCACCCATCGTCTGAGTGTGACGATAAACCCATGGGTGGACCTAACGAATGAGAAGCGAATTATGTCCAAGGAGGATACCGTGGAGGAGGATATCGTGGTAATTATTACGGTAGAAATTCTGGAAATTGGCAAGACCGCCAACCAAAGGGATAACAATCGTGATTCTCAACCTCGAACTGACAATCCGCCCCCACAAAACTCTGACAAAAAGATGGAAGAATCCGAATTCGAAAAAACCATGAGAGAATTCGTGACTGCTCAAAAATATGCGAATGATTTCATCAAAAATCAGTTTTCCAATCTCAAAGCCAAAGTTGAGCAGGGACAGAAAAATCATCAAGCATATATCCAAGATCTTGAAAACAAATTTGGCAGACTATCTGACAACATTCCTCTCGACCATCTGGTTCGTTACCAAGTAACACCCAATCCAACCCAAAACCATCAAACGATAAAACGTATCGTCCACTACAAACAAAAAATGAGCATGTCAATGATGTATACATAAGAAGTGGTCTCTCGTACAAACCAGCAAGTTAGCGAGGATGAAGCTGAAGAAATCAATCCAACACAAACCAGCAAAAAGAAAATCATTCCATCTATCAAGGCGTATACACCAAAAATTCCATATCCTCAACGCCTTAAGAAAGAAAAAATGGAAGAGCGTTAAAAGAAGTTCATTGAAATAATCAAAGAAATTAGACTCAATGTTCCGCTCGTTGATGTCTTAGCCGGAATGCCCAATTACGGGAAATTCTTGAAAGAACTTCTTAACAACAAGAGCAAGCTAGAGCAAATATCAGCTACCTTCCTTAACGAAGAATGCTCATCCATCGTTCAAAACAAAATTCCGCCAAAGCTCGGAGATCCTGGGAGCTTTCCTATTCCATGCACTTTCGGGAATAATATTCAATGCGATGCTTTAGCCGACCTTGGTGCAAGTATCAATTTGATGCCTTATTCGCTGTATTCCAAATTATCCATCAACAGCCTTAAACCGACAAAGATGAGCATTCGATTAGCAAATCATTCTTATCAATATCCTATTGGAATTGCCGAGAATATGCTCGTTCAAGTTGGTAAATTCATTTTTCCTGTGGACTTTGTAATCCTAGAGATGGAAGAAGATAGTAAAGTCCCACTCATCTTAGGAAGACCTTTCCTAAATACCGTTGATGCATCATCAAAGTAAAGAGAAAAGAACTCAACCTTGGAGTTGGAGAAGATCGAATCACCTTTCTGATCAATAAAGCAATGCGCTATCCATGTTCCAGTGATGACACTTGTTTCAACATCGATGTTATCGATGAAGTCACTAATGAAGAATTGGATGCATTACTTAACGAATTTGATCCATTCATGACTACTTTCGAAAAAATCAATGAAACAGACTTTGACAAAGAGTTTGTTGATTTTATGAAAGTAGAGTTCGAAGGAGATAACACAGAGGAGGAAGAAATGGAGGAAGAGAATTTTGAAGAAATAACTTTCAATGACGAAATGAGAATAAAATCTTCTCTTGAAGAACCACCAACAAATCTCGTGCTCAAACCTCTCCCTGATCATCTTGAATATGCTTACCTGGAGGAAAACTCACTTCTTCCAGTAGTTATATCTTCATTACTCGAGGAAAAGGAAAAAGAAAGTTTAGTTTCTGTCCTCAAAAATCATAAACAAGCTTTTGCTTGGAAAACATCTGATATCCAGGAATTAGTCCTAATTTCTACAAACATAAAATCAATTTCGAAGATGGGATTAAACCTGTAGTGGAACGTCAACGTCGACTCAATCCCAACATGAAAGAAGTTGTCAAAAAAGAAATCATCAAACTTCTCGATGCTGGTATCATTTACCCGATCGAAGATAGTCCTTGGGTAAGTCCCGTTCACTGTGTCGCCAAGAAAGGAGGAATGACGGTTGTGACTAACGAATGGAATGAACTAGTTCCTACTAGAACTGTCACTGGTTGGCGTGTTTGTATTGACTATCGTAAATTAAACAAAGCCACCAGAAAAGATCATTTTCCACTCCCATTCATGTATCAAATGCTTGAAAGACTAGCAGGGAATAAATTCTTTTGTTTCCTCGATGGATTTTCATGATACTTTCAAATTCCAATCGATCCGAATGATCAAGAAAAGATCACCTTCACTTGCCCTTTTGGAACCTACACATATCGGCGTATGACTTTTGGTCTTTGTAATGCACCTGCAACTTTTCAAAGGTGTATGATAGCCATATTCCAAGACATGCTTGAAACCTCCATGGAAGTTTTCATGGATGACTTCTCAGTTTTCGAAAACTCGTTTGAAGCTTGTCTTTCCAATCTTGATAAAATGCTCGAGAGATGCAAAGCTGCACATCTTTTCCTTAACTGGGAAAAATGTCACTTTATGGTGACCGAAGGAATTGTGCTTGGACACAAAATCTCCAGTGCGGGAACGGAAGTAGATAAAGCAAAAATCAACGTTATCACGAAACTTCCACCACTAACTAACGTTAAAGCCGTTAGAAGTTTTTTAGGACATGCCGGTTGCTACCGCCGATTTATCAAATATTTTTCAAAAATATCTCGTCCGACGACAAAACTTCTTGAGAAAGATTATGTCTTTGACTTCAATGCTGATTGCATAAAAGCATTTGAAATGTTGAAATCTCAACTCACTAGTGCTCCGATCATGGTTTCACCTAATTGGTCACTACCCTTCGAGCTTATGTGCGATGCAAGCTATTTTGCTTTTGGAGCCGTCTTAGGCCAATGAGAAGGAAAACACTTTCGCCCAATATATTTTGCTAGCAAGACACTGAATGGTTCTCAGCAGAATTATACAGTGACAGAAAAAGAATTACTGTCCGTAGTTTTCGCATTCGACAAATTCCGATCTTACCTCGTGCTTTCAAAAACAGTCTTGTTCACCGATCACTCGACACTCAAATATCTGTTCACCAAGCAAGATGCTAAACCGCGTCTCATCCGATGGATTCTGCTACTCCAAGAATTTGACATCGAAATCAAAGATAAAAAAGGAGCAGAGAATCTAGCCGCTGATCACTTGTCACGTCTTGAAAATCCCGATCTAGAGGAGTTGAAGGAAGAAGAAATCGATGATTACTTCCCCGATGAAACCCTCATGACGGTTGATGAAAACGAAGATACTTGGTTTGCTAACTTTGCAAACTATCTCGTTGGAGGAATTCTCAGAAAAGGATTAACTTACGCTCAGCGGAGCAAATTCTTTTCGGAACTTAAACACTACTTTTGGGAAGAACCTTATCTTTTCAAAATGTGCCCTGATGAAATCAACCGAAGATGTGTTTCTGGTTCCGAAACCCGCAAAATTCTTGATGAATGTCATCATGGCCCTACTGGGGGACATTATGGTCCTTCCACCACAACTAAAAAAGTTTTTGATGCTGGATTCTATTGGCCAACAATATTCAAAGAAGCACATACACTTGTCCAAAACTGTGATGCTTGCCAAAGAACCACCAACCTTTCACGCAGAGATGAAATGCTGTTGACAAGCATTCAAGTGTGTGAATTATTCAATATTTGGGGAATTGATTTCATGGGACCATTTCCTAAATCCTACAAATACGAATACATTCTTGTGGCTATAGATTACATGTCCAAATAGGCAGAAGCCGAAGCTTTACCAACAAACGATGCTCGTGTTATCGTTAATTATCTCAAAAAGCTTTTCGCTCGTTATGGAATTCCCAAAGCCTTGATAAGCGATCGAGCAACCCATTTCTGTAACCGAAAAATGGAAAAAACCATGAAAAGATATGGAGTTCATCATCGATTTGCGACTGCTTATCTCCCACAAACCAATGGCCAAGTTGAAAACACCAACAGAGCTCTTCAAAGAATACTCGAAAAAATAGTGAAGGACAATCCTTCAGTGTGGTCGAAGAAACTTGACGATGCTCTGTGGGCATTTTGTACGGCTTACAAAACTTCTATTGGCACAACTCCTTACAGACTCCTGTATGGGAAAACTTGTCATTTGTCGTTCAAAGTTGAACATCGTGCTTACTGGGCTCTTAGAAACTGTAACACCGATCTCAAAATAGCTGGAGAAAAGAGATTTTTGCAATTGCACGAACTCGACGAATTGAGACTCCAAGCTTATGAAAATTCCAAACTGTATAAAGCCAGAACCAAAGCTTATCACGACAAAAAGCTGCGAATTCGAAAATAATTCAAAGCCGGAGATAAAGTTCTGCTTTCCAACATGGAATTTAAATTCAAAGCCCCTAAACTGCAACCAAGATGGTTCGGCCCATATATTGTTAAACATGGATATCCATCCGGATATGTCGAACTTTATGACAAACAGGGTGGAAGTTTTATTGTTAATGGGCACCGAATCAAATTATACTACGATAAGGAGCAAATGAATGAAATATCAGTTGAGACAGTTTCACCTGAAAATTAATTCGAAACCATCACCTTCGTAGCACCTTTTCCAGGAAGAATCCCACAAAGTGTTCCTTGGAAACCATCTGCTGAATTCATCTGGAGCGATATTGATGCAACTGGTGAAGAATTCATGTATGTCCCCGAACTTTTCAAGATGTTCAAGGCTGCAACTACGCCCAAGTAAATTTGGGAAGATTTGAGTCAGAATGATGACTCGTTAATAAAACAAGCGCTTCTCGGGAGGCAACCCGTGTGTTTCAGATTTGATTTTCTATGGTCACGCCCAAAAGTTTAAACCTTTGGTTGAACTTAAGTGTGGGGGGGTGCCACATCTTACTAAAACCCCTGTTTGTTTGTATATAAGATTTTGTGCAGGTAATGATTACTCCAGTGGATGCTTGGATCAAAGAAAATTAAGCTGAAAAACTCATTCGAATATCTGGTTTTATCTCTATTTTCCCTATTTCTATACTTTGAAGTTCATTTTTCACATTGAGACAATGTTTAACTTAAGTGTAGGGGGTGAATAGGAAAATTAGAGTTTTTAAGCTTAAATTTAAATTTTTGTTTGCCCTTGTGATCTAGTTATTTTCACACTTTTAGGATAATATATTAGAATAACTGGATCAAACCACTGGTAAAACTGGTAATATTTGAAAATTTGAGATGTGTTCCGATTAATATTGTTGGGTTTTAGGTTCCTCAAAACATGAATTATTCTAAGTGTTGGAACCTCGGACAGAGTTAATGAAACCATGGACAGAAGAATGAATCCACTGCTGATGTGAAACCGCGGCTAGTAGTAATATAGAACCACTGCTAATGTATTGTAAGCACTGCTAGTTTTGTATTGTCGGTTTAATATTTTGTATTAGATAAATATGGAAAAGATATCTATCTTGTAGGTTACGTATTGTATTATGTAAAGGACTCCTTAGCCTATAAAAGGAGGTCCTAGGTTAGATTAGATATACGTATGTTTTATATCTAAGGTCGATACACTTCAAGGTTGTAAAACCCTAATACTGGTTAGAGTATTCGTATTAATAATAATATTGAGGTGTTGAATGTTTATTGTTCTTCTTCTTAAGATTAAGTATTAAATTCTGCGTAGTACTTAATAAATCTTTATTAAGTCAGTTTCTAAAAAGGATCGTTTGCTCAACTGGGATCAACAAGTGGTATCAGAGCTTGTGATCTAGAAACTGAAATCAAGAAGAAGTCTAGTTAAGTTCTATTCAACCAAGTTAAGATGTATGACGAAACTCACATGGTTACTGCATCAAAGGTGCCCATGCTCAAGCAGGGTGAGTACCAAGTTTGGAGAATGCAAATGAGGCAATACATTCGTATGATTGATTATACCATCTAAGATGACTTTGAGAAGGGTGATACTCTTCCTAAGAAGGGTGATGATGGTAAAGAGATATCCATTGTTAGTGAGGTTGACAAGGCTAAAAGGAAGCTGGAGATTAAAGCTCATAGTATTCTCTCCATGGGAATACCTAATGAGTATGCTTTGGACTTTGAACACTATGAGTCTGCTAAAGCGTTAATGGATGCTATTGAAACAAGGTTTGCTGGTAATGAAGCTACCAAGAAATCAAGGAAGAACATGCTCAAGCATCAGCTTGAAAACTTCACTGCTCTTAGTGGAGAAAAACTTGATAGCACTTATAACAGACTTCAAAAACTCATCAGCCAACTGAAGTTAGTGGACTACAAAGTTGCTCAAGAAGATATCAATTTGAAGTTTATCAGAAGTTTATCACCTGACTGGGTTGTGCATACTGTTATGTGGAGAAACAAAGATGATTTTGAAAATATGACGTTGGACAATCTTTACAACAACCTGAAAGTTTATGAGTTTGAAAAGAACATAGCTGGATCATCCTCATCACCACAAAACATTGCTTTTGTGTCTACAAGGTATAAGAATTCTCAAGATGTTTCCACTGCTGCTTATGAAGTAACCACGGCTATTGCTAACAATACCACTGTTGGTGATAATGTCAGTGATGGTGCAATTTGTGCTTTTCTGGCTGATTTAACTACCAGTGTTACTGTTTTGAATCAAGATTTAGATCAAATTGATCCTGATGATCTTGAAGAAATAAATCTTCAATGGCAAATGGAAATGTTAACACTGCAAGCTAGGAAGTTCTTAAGGAGGACTGGAAGACAGGTCAAATATGATGGTCAAAGAAGAGCTGGATTTGACAAAAGCAAGATAGAGTGCTTTAACTACAAGAAGAAGGGTCACTTTGCTAGGGAATGTCGAGCTCCCAAGAGGATTGAAGGCATCAAGAAGACCACTGAAGAGCCTGCTTCTTCTTCAACATTGGTTGCTCAAGATGGTATTGGTGATTATGACTGGAGTGATCAGATTGAAGAAGGTCCCAATGCAGCTTTTCTTGCTAGTGAAGCTTCTAAAGAGCATAACTTTGCTGTTATGGCCTATGCTTCATCTTCTGGTTCAGATTCTGAGGTATCTAATGATTCTAAAAATTCTACTTGTTCTTTTAAATCATGTCAAGATAACTTAGAATCACAAAAAGCTATTATTGCAAGTTTGAGAAAAGAAGTAGATAGATTTTCCCTTGATAACTTAGGTTATAAAGTTGGTCTTGAGAGTGTTGAAGAAACACTTAATTTCTGTATTAAATGTGAGTTTGAGTATGTCGATAAGATTAATATACTAGGTGGTGAAATTGATCTTAAGGACAGAGAAATTAAGATGCTTAAAAAGAAACTAGAAGAAGCAGAGAGTGTAAAACAAGAAGCCCTAGTAGAAAAAGAAAAACATGTTGTTAGGGTTGCTAAAACACAATTTGCTTCTGATTTGGTTCATAAATCAATAGAGTGTCAGTTAATGAAAAAGGGTTATGGGATAGGTTACAACAATATGCCACCACCCTCTCTTATGAAACATGCACCACCTACAAAAGATTGTCCTTTAGTAGTGAATTCAGTTTTAACAAACCTGTAGAAGAGATTAGTAAGACTGAAACAACTAAGATAGGTTCTGATAAGTCATCTGATGCTCCCACTATTGAAGATTGGGAATCAGATTTTGAGGAAGTTAGATCTGAATCAACACAGCTTGAGAAGATAGAAAGTGTTAAGAAATTTGATTCTGAACAAGCCACCTTGTGCCTAGATTTGGAGCACAAATTTCTAGGAAAGTAGTTGAGTACAAAGAGATACCTAGGGAACAGATGAAAAGATACATACCTAGGGGTAATCAGAGAAACTTCAATGGACTAATTTCAAACATATTAGGAGATGAGTTTCAATGTGTTAAGAAGGCTTGTTTTGCATGTGGTAGTTTTGAGCACTTACAGAGAAACTGTTATAAAAACCAACCACAATTTTGGAATCATTGGAGGAGGGTAAATCATCAAAACTCTTCAAAGAAAACAATCCCTCATCCTAACAATAAAATGATTCCTAGGTCAGTGTTAATGAGGAATGGTAAAACAAAATCAATAATCACTGCTGCACCCAAATGGGTTCCAACCACTGCTAAGCAAAATGTAAACACGGCTAAGCAAAATCTATCCACTGCTAGTGTCTTTCAATCCACTGATAGAGGTTTTCAAACCATTGCTAGCATGTTGCTGATTTTTGGATACTTGAGGGGCTGTTTGGTAACTTTGGATAAAACACATTTATATCCCCAAACCACTGTTAAAACCAATTTTGTGGACTAGGAGGAAGAAGGGCACCAAGCTACCTCAGGCTGGTGTTAGTGGTGTTGTTCATGAGGCTGTCACAAGTTGTGGAGGTGACATGATTGGAAGGGCTTCCACTACTGATTCATGCTTAGATGCTGGTCAGGATAGTGGAAACATCATTAAGACCCAACCTTTGGCAACTCCTAATGTGGAGAGTTCCTTGGAACTTAACACATGTGGAAGAATCCCTAGCCAACTAGCTCACTTAGGGTGCATAGATGATCAGGCAAGGTCTGATGCTATGTTTACTTTATCCAAGGATTCACCTCTCAGAGCAGTTAACACAGCTCGAAGTGATGAGGATCGTTTGGAACATGAAAATGAATTGACGGATCCTAAACTGGTACATGATGACTTTTCCAATGAACCACCTCTCGGACCAGTTAACACAGGTCGAAGTGGGGAGGATATTCTTGAACACTTAAATGAATTGACGGCTAAATGTACCAAAATGGATGATACAATCTCAAGTCTTCAAGAGTTGGCTGTGTTTCAGGGTAAAGAGATTAGGAGGCTGAAGCACAGGATGTTTGTTTTAGAGAAAGTGAGGAGACATGGGGTTGCTGTTTTGAGGAACATGAGAAAGTTGAAAAAGAAGGTGGACTCCTCTCCAGCTGTGAATATGGAGAATGTACCCAAACAGGGGAGGAGTGAAGGCATGAATTCAGGGGAGGCTGTAGATATGCATATGGATGAGGATGTGGATAGTGGAGATCAAGCAGAACAATTTTTGGTATCTGATAAAGATGGGAATAAAGTTGTTCTTGAAAGTTTGAAGACTGTGATAGAAGATGAAGTGATGCAGGACACAACCACTGATAGTGTGTCTGCAACCACGGTTAGTATTCTTGAAACCACTGCTGCAGTTTCAGATAAGGTAATCATAACTCCCACTTTAAACTTACCCACTGCTATCATAACAACTTCTACAATTGTTACAACCACCTCTGTATCACCACCTAAATCTAAAGAAGTTGAGAAGGAAGTTGCAAGTACATTGATCAATCTAAGCAAAACCTCAACTAACCCTACACCTATCATTGCACCTGTTCCATTATCTCTTAAATCCACTGCAACCAAACCCAAAGGTAAAAGTTTAGTTATTAATGAGCCTTTGAAGAAGAAGGTGGCTCAACCAGACATTGGAAAGGGTAAAGGTATTGCAGCACCAGTTTTGAAGTTTAAAAGTGTCAAAGAACAGATTGCTTATGATGAAGAGTATACAAGAGGCATACAAGCTGAAGAGGAAGCAGCTGCAGAGAAAGAAAAGCAAGAAGAAGAGGAGGCTACTCAGAAATGGTTAGCTAAATGGAATGAAACACAAAACTATCTTCAAGCTTCTAATAACATCCATGATGAGTATACTACTCAAGAATGGGCATTGTTATTTGTTGATGAAAGTGCTAGAATCTTGGGTGAATGGGCAAGGAGGATCAGTAAGGAAAAGAAGCAAGTTAAAAGGAAAAAACCTCCAACAAAAGGTGAGATGAGGAATGTACTAATGAAGATTATTAAGAATTCAGGCATACATATTTCTGAAAATCTTAGTAAATGTTCATTTTGAAAGAATTCATGAGCTTTATCTGATGTCTATGAGGATTAATAATGATGATTTTACTCCAATGAATTCTGAAAGAGAAGAAGAGTGGATCAAAAGTAGACAAAAGAGAAAATCTGAGATTCAGGAGACATCTGGTTCTAAAAGAATGAAAGAAGTGAATGAAGATGGTAATCAAATTATTTCTTATACATTTGAGCTTTATGGAAGTGAAGGATGTTGGAAAATTCAAAGAGTCAGTAATGACGTTTCTGAGTTTGAGAAATTTTCACAGATGCTTCAATATCTGGATAGAGATGATTTGATGAATCTTTGGAAGCTTTACAAGAATACATTTGGTGATGTATGTCCAGATGATTATCATGAGAGCATGGTTTATAATAACTTGAAGATTTTGTTTGCACCTACTCATGATGAACCTGAATGGAAAGGACTCTACAATGGTCATGTTACAAGATGGTTTTTATATCAATCTTGTGGAGTTCATGTGCTAACTGTGTCTGGAGAAGTTATTCATATGCTTGTAGAAGGTGATTATCCTCAATTGAATAATTATCGAAGAGTTATTACTCAGATGGTGAAGCCCTATGATAATCAAGATGCGGAAGCCCTATGATAATCAAGCATACAGTTTGTTGCTAAAGTATGAACAAATATTTAAAATTGTTAAGTGTTTGGATACATCCTCCAATTCAGGTGTTTTGAGCTTAAAGGAAACTTGATAATTCTATTTGAATGTATCAAGTTTAGGGGAGGATTGTTGGGTTTTAGGTTCCTCAGAACATGAATTATTCTAAGTGTTGGAACCTCGGACAGAGTTAATGAAACCACGGACAGAAGAATGAATCCACTGCTGATGTGAAACCGCGACTATTAGTAATATAGAACCACTGCTAATGTATTGTAAGCACTGCTAGTTTTGTATAGTCGGTTTAATATTTTGTATTAGATAAATATGGAAAAGATATTTATCTTGTAGGTTACGTATTGTATTATGTAAAGGACTCCTTAGCCTGTAAAAGGAGGTCCTAGGTTAGATTAGATATACGTAT
The DNA here is from genome assembly GCA_019973895.1 of Chrysanthemum seticuspe. Classification (NCBI taxonomy): domain Eukaryota; kingdom Viridiplantae; phylum Streptophyta; class Magnoliopsida; order Asterales; family Asteraceae; genus Chrysanthemum; species Chrysanthemum seticuspe. The sequence goes on along the minus strand of BPTQ01000005.1, from coordinate 261,067,514 downwards.
GTTTTATATCTAAGGTCGATACACTTCAAGGTTGTAAAACCCTAATAGTGGTTAGAATATTCATATTAATAATAATATTGAGGTGTTGAATGTTTATTGTTCTTCTTCTTAAGATTAAGTATTAAATTCCGCGTGATACTTAATAAATCTTTGTTAAGTCAGTTTCTATAAAGGATCTTTTGCTCAACTGGGATCAACAAATATTACAATCTATTCTGGGATCGATAACATTTGCTAGCACATATTATAGCCCTTTCCACTAAAATTATGAAGATTTGAGCCTGTTCTATATAAAGCATACATCTTTTATGCTTGAAGCTTTTTGCTATAAGTGTGTCGGTGATTTTGTTTATTCTAGAACTTGTACTTGTAAATCATTACCAGACCGCAGTGAGATCGCATTCGTGCGATATAAGTGAATTCGTGTGATAAATAGGCACCTTAGGATTTAACCCAAATGGCCTTCCATTTTTCATATTATGATATATTAGCTAGCCACATCGGTTAGTTAACCACCCACATGGACCTATTTGTAGTGCTCATCTTTAGCGCTAGATACCCCTAGTTACACCCTTTGAACCATTCTTTTCGTTTTTGATAAATCCAGAAAAATAAAAAAATACTTTACACTGTAAGCCTTAGCCTAACCCTTGTCAATGTCTAAACGGTTGGTTGCTAGTCACCTGGTGTGAGAAGATTGTTTTAATTATTATGAGTAACCACACCTTGTCAGTTGTATGAGCCATTTCAAAGGAGTTATTAAAAAAAAGAAAAAAAAAAAGATATGTATTAGCGAATGTGCTATGTTCGAAGAAAAGTTGTTATGGCGAATCAAAGCGAAGAGTTGTGGAAATCTGAAGAAAAAGAAAATGAAGCTATAATCATTTACCGGTTTGCAGATTGTTTGGTAACTGGCAATATGGGTATTAGACTTGATTCTATTTTTCTTTTAACACCAATTTCATTAACATTCCCATGCCTTATCCATACCCTTAACCCTAAGCCTAACATTTCAGCCCGAATAAAAGTCCTTTTTAGATGCTTTTGCTTGGTGCTCATGCCACGTCGGTGGAGTTTTGTTTCTTGTAAAACCCTATGGTAATAATCTAATCATGACTGAGCAATGAGTGTGATTTATCTTGTTACTCCACTAAAATTGAGTGATTGAGTGAATTATATTTCGTTCCTTTTTCGTGAGGTGTTTTGAATTGTTAATCATCCAATAAAATCATTGGATATTGTCAAACATCTTGAAATTTTCACCCTTAAAAACTAAATTGATGAATCTTATCTTGTACTTGTACTTGTACTTGGTGGATTTGCATCATATATTTTGTAATCATAATTTTGTACCAGTGGATATTTTATTTTCTAGATTTGCTTGAGGGCAAGAAAAGTTTAAGTGTGGGGGAATTTGATAACGCTCAGATTGTACATGTTTTCAGTAGTGTTATGTGTGCTTTGGTATATGTTATTTGGTTATATTTGTATGATTTTAGTGCTTAGTCGCATCAAAAGATGTTTGTCTAGTATTTATAACCAAGTGCAGGGAAACGGAAGGAAAAGCTAAAGAATGTTCAATAAAAAGGAGGATTCCCGTTTCAGTGAAGCATGTCAAGCACAAATCAACATTTCAAGTATCATAGAAGATCAAGATGATTGAAGAACCAAGCTCTACAAGTCAGAATCAAGAAAAAGGTCGATTTTCCATCCCTCAGAAAGACCAGCCGAATCGGTCGCACCCGCAACCGGATCGGCTGGAAAATGTGTTGATCCCAGTTGAGCAAACGATTCTTATAGAAACTGACTTAACAATGACTTGTTAAATACTATGCGGAATATAATATTTAACCTTAAGAAGAAGAACAACAATAACACTAAACACCTCAATGTTATTATTAATACGAATACTCTGAGTAGTATTAGGGTTTTACAACCTTGAAGTGTATCGACCTTAGATATATCAAAACACACACACGTATATCTAATCTAACCTAGGACCTCCTTTTATAGGCTAAGGAGTCCTTTACAAGATATAATACGTAACCTACAAGATAAATATCTTTTCCATATTTATCTAATACAGAATATTAAATCAACTAAACAGACTAGCAGTGGTTACAATACATTAGTCGTTGTTATACAATACTACTAGCCGTGGTTAAACTCCAGCAGTGGATTCCTTCTTCTGGCCGTGGTTTCTTTTGCACTAGCAGTGGTTCCATACTTAGTATAATTATTCTTAGCGGAACCTAAAACCCAACAATCCTCCCCTAAACTTGATAGTTACCAACAAAAACATCAAGTTTCTTTTAAGCCCAGAACTTCTTACTTGGAGGATGTATCCAAACACTTATCAGGATTCAAAGTCTTTTCGAATTTCCTCAACAACCTGTAAGCTTGATAATCAAAGGGTTTCTGCAATTTCAATCCACGAGGCTGTAACATCTGAGTAATGACTTCTGGATGAGCATTCAATTTTGGATAATCCGTTTCTACACACATATGAATAACTTCTCCAGAAAAAGATAGTACATGAACTCCACAAGACTGATACAAATACCAACTTGAAACACTGCCATTGTAGAGTCCTTTCCATTCAGGTTCATCATGAGTAGGTTCAAATATCATCTTCAAATTATAATAAACAATTCTCTCATGATAGTCAACTGGTGCCACACCTCCAAATCTATCTTTATATAACATCCAGATAGCCATCAGATCATCTCTCTCCAAATAGTAAAGCATTTGTGAAAATTTGATACAACCAAAACTCTCACCATTGGCTCTTTCAAACTCCCAATATCCTCCATTCATATTAAGCTCAAATGTATAAGAAATTATCTGATGATGACTTGTAAGTGATATTGTACCACTAACCTCTGGTTCTGCTAAACTTGACAATTTAGTGAGAATCATCAACCTTTTCTTGCTTTCTTCAACCTCCTCTTCAGTCTCTGACTCAGATGTGTAATCCACAGCTTTAGACATATCAGCCTTCCTCTTCAGTCTTCCTTGAGGTTTAGCCTTAATTGCCAAAGGTCCTTGTATGTCTGCAATCTTTTCAATCCTCTGAAACAATTTATCAATAATAGGATGTGTAGCCTTTGTTCCTTGTGGAGTAAGTTTGGCTTCCAACATTTTTCTGGCAACTTTCTTTGATAATGGATAATCCTTATCAGCAAACATAAAGAACTTCTCTTTTGTAGTCTGCACAGCATGAACTTTGCAATATGAATACAGCAGCCACTCAACCACCTCACAGCCTTCCCAAAATTCATCATTAGGATTAGGCTGACACAAATTCTTTATAGAAGTCCATAAAAATTTAGCTAACTCTCCAGTTGGACCAAACTTTCCATACCTAAATTCCATTACCTTCCACAGTTGTTCCCGATCACCTTTGGTCATACAGTCCAATAACAATCCAAAATTGAGATATGTACTTTTCCACCCATCAGCTCTTGTAATCTCAATTGCTTCTTTACCATTCTCTATAATAATCTGCCAATCTTCAATAGGATGAATTGCTCTTACTTGAGTAGGATTAATAGGCGCATGTTTATTACACTCCAGAAGATACTTTTCTATTCTTTCTTTCTTCTCCATCTCTTCATCCACCTTTTGTCTTTTTGAACTAGATTCCTTCTTAGAATCAGCTCTTCTCTTTAACCACTCAGCTTCTTTATCAGAACTCATAGGATTGAAATCCTCATTTATTTTCATACATCTCTGACAAATCTCTTCAATTCTCTCATATGTACACTTTCTTAAATCTTCAACCCTATACAAGTCCATGTTTCTGATAATCTTTATCATTGAATTTCTTATTTGACTCTTTGTAGGAGGTTTCTTCCTTTTAACTTGCTTTCTCTCTTGACTTAACTTCCTTGCCCTTGCAACCAACACCTTAGCCCTCTCACCAATAGATAACAGTGCCCATTCTTGAGTAGAATACTCTGTCTTTATCACTTCAGAGGCTTCAAGAACAAATTGGTGATCATTCCATTCTGCTATCAATTTCTGAGTAGCTTCTTCATCTTCTTTCTTTTTCTTTTCTTCAGCTGCTTCTTCTTCAGCTAGCAATCTTTCACCAAACTCCTTATCATAAGCAATCTGCTCTTGTCTATTCTTAAACTTTATTTTAGGCTCAGCTATACCTTTCCCCTTTCCAATGTCTGGTAGAACCATCTTAGTCTTCAAAGGCTCACCAATTGTCAAACTTTTACTTAAGGGTTTAGGTCTAGTGGGTTTAAGAAATGATGGAACAGGTGCAATAGTAGGTGCAAGGTTTGTTGAAGTTTTGCTTAAATGAAGTAGGGTACCGGCAGCCTCCTTTTCCACTTCTTTGGATTTAGGTGGTGATATAACAGTGGTTGTGACTATAGTTGATGTGGTTGTTATAGCAGTGGGTGTATTTAAAGTAGCAGTTGATATGTTTACCTCAGATGAAGTTGCAGCGGTGGTTACAATTGAACTAGCAGTGGTTGCAGCAACACTAGTAGTGGTTGTTGCCTGCACCACTTCCTTCTCTTTGACTTCTACTACACTCTTCAAAAGTTCAAGTACTGCTTCATTTCCATCTTTATCAGACACCGCATAATCACCTCCTTGATCTCCACTATCCAAATCATTCATTGTCACATCCTCCCCTATTTCTATGCACTCAATCCTCCAAACCATGAACACCTGAGGAGCTAGCCATCTTTTGCACCTTTATAACTCTCCTCAAAGTAGCAATCCCTGGCCTTTTAACTTTCTCCAAAACAGAGACCTTGTGCTGCAATCTTCTAATATGTCTTCCCTGAAATATTGCAAGCTCTTGAAGACCAGTGATAGTTTCCTCCATCTTTATACATTTAGCCGTCAATTCAGTTAATTGTTCAAGAATATCCTCCCCACTTCGACCTGTGTCAACTGGTCTAAGAGGTGGTTCATTGGAAAAGTCATCATGTACCTGTGTAGGATCCGTCAATTCAATATCATGTTCCAAACTACCCTCATCACTTCGAGCTATGTAACCTGCTCCGAGAGGTGAATCCTTGGGTAAAGAAAAGATAGCATCAGACCTAGCTTGATCATCTATGCATCCTGAATTAGCCATTTGTCTAGGGATTCCTCCACTTGTGTTGAGTTCCAAGGAACTCTCCACATTAGGAGTTGCCAAAGGTTGGGTCTTATTGATGATTCCACTGTCCTAACCAGCATCTAAGCATGAGTCAGTAGTGGAAGCTCTTCTAGTCATGTCACCTCCACTCCTTGTGACAGCCTCATCAGCTACACCACTAACACCAGCCTGTATAGCTTGGTGCCCTTCCTCTTTCTCTTAGTAAACAAAATCCGAGTGGGTTCAGAGGTAGAAGTTAAGGGTCCAGCAGTGGGTTCAGGTGTAATAGCAGTGGGTTTAGTTGTAGTAGCAGGGGTTTCAGCTTCAGTGGGTTAGGAAAGGTGTGGTTCAGGTACATCATCAAAATCAGGAATATCATGCAAAGGTATCATATTAGGAAACAATGGAGTAACCTTTCCTGTGAAATTGGGATTCTGATGCCTCATGTGTGCAAAAACTTTAGGAAGCATATGATGAACCTCATACTTCCTATGATGATCAATAGGTTCTTCAATATGACTATCCACAATCAGTTGAACAAATCTAGGGTACAAGTAATACTTACCCTTATCCCTAATGTTCATTAAAAAGCCATCGAAAATCATCCTAGACCAATTAAATACCCTTCCCTCAGAAAGACAAATAATTGTAGTTGCAATCTTGGAGGGAAACTCATCAAACCCTGTGGTCTTATTACTCACACACATCAACAAAGTGTGAATCAAAAACTTCCATTGAGGGGAAAACATACCTTTAAGAAATTTAATCTTATCTCCCCTTCTTTCATAACCTAACCTTTCTAAACCATCAAAAATATCATCATTAGAAAGATTAACTACTCCAACATCATCCTCTAGCTTCAAGACACCTCTAATTACATCCTCTGTAACTAGAATTTCATTCTCATCAACCACAGTTCTAAAAACCTCCAAACCATCTCTCTCCTGTATCTCAGCATTCCACCAAAATTCATGCACATAAGTTTTAAGAATGGTGGGTGCTACGATTAAAGCAAAGTGAATAGGACAATGGTTAAGGAAATCAATCATCTCATGAAAGCCTTCTGAGTTATTGTTCTTGATCAAATATGCAACTAGGTTATGGGTTTTGGAATATAATGGCGGCATTATGATTAGTGATGTGATATGATGTGGGATTGTGAATTAAGCAGTTGGGAGTGGTTAAGGTTTGTTGTTAAGCGCCAATTGGAAGGGATTTGAAGATCAATTAAATAATCTAGCAGTGATTTGGGGAAACAAATACGGTATCACCAAAGTTACAGCCCCTCAAGTATCCATCCGCAGCAAAGCACTGGCAGTGGATTGAAAACCACTAGCAGTGGTTTGAAATATTCTAACAGTGGATACATCAATCACCCTCCAATCTTTTGACTAAGACTGTAAAAATCAAATCTAAGCCAAAAATAGTGACAGCTAGCATTAATACGAAGGATTTCAAAAGATTCACACATTTTTTTTAATACTAAACTGCCACAGCAACAGCTCCATAAAGCTCCAAAGTATACAAAAGCTCCTTCATACCTACACATCACTAACACAAACCAAACAGTTGAAACATTGTTAAGGTTAGCAGTGGTTAGAAAATAACTAGAAGTGGGTTCATAAGTCACACTGGCAGTGGTTAGAACAAGACTAAACACCCAGTCAAATGGTCAACTCCAAGTCATTAACCGTCCACCAAAGTCAAAAGACTTCATTTACTCCTCAACAACTCATACCTTCCCCACATTTAACTCTCTGATTTCATCATAACTCTATTTAAGACCATTATACTCACATACCACACATATTACTCATATTCAAAAAAAAAATCACTCTAAAAACACCTTCAAACACCAGCTCACCAAAAATCATAAGTAACTCAAACCCTATCAATCTTTCAACAGACAGCTCTTCTTCTGACAGTGTATGGGAAGAGTTTCTGAAAACAGGTAGAGTGGATGAGGAATGTTCATCAAAGAAAAGGTCTCACTCTGTCATGATCACAAACCCTTCAGTAGCTGGTCCTTCTGCTATCCAACCAAGAGCACATGGAGCACTGAAGAAGGAAAGCAGTTCAGAGTTGAGCTCAATGCCGAGCTATGTGTCAGCCTATAAAGACACTGATGATGAGACCTCTTCAAGATTCCTTGTTGTGCCTCCCCTTGCTGAGATCCCTCCACCAGAAGAACTACCAGCACCACCATTGCAAGCACTGCTGATAGCACCTCCACCAGAAGTTGGTCCCTCTTCTTCATCACCACCCATCAGAGAGAGGGTGATTGGACTTGCATGCCCCAAAGTGTGGGATGTTATTGGAGGGCCAAGAGTTCAGAAGGAGATGCCAGAGTGGGGCATTGCAAAGAAGCCTTAGGTGGTGTTGGGGAATGTTTTGAAGCTTGAGTCCTTAGATGGTTGTTTTAGTATGTTGTATTTTGATGTAGTCTGCAGGTAGTCTGTACTCCATGGTTGTAACATCTGAATCTCAGTATGCAGTTTTATCTTATAAATAATAGTACCATGTTATGCTTTTAAGTCCATTGAATCTTGCTGGTGATGTTAGACTTCCTTTGATCTGCAAAATAGTTAGTGGAAATACAAAGAAACAAGCAGTGGTTTGAACAAAACAAGCAATACTAAGACCAACTAATAACAGTACATAACTTTTACAAACTTTTACAGAACAAAATTGAGACTTAGAGATTTATCATTCAAATACTGACTACAAGGTACTGAAACCTCCCCACATCAAAAGCTTTAGTGAGAAGATCAACAACATTGAAATCAGTATGGATTTTTACCATTTGAATTAACCTTTTCTCATTACAATCTCTGATAAAATGATGCCTTATCTCAATATGTTTAGTTCTAGAATGCAAAACAGGATTTTTAATTATGCATATTGTACTGTTATTATCAATGTAAATCTTAGTATGCATAAAATTGTACCCAAAGTCCAACAATTGATTCTGAATCCAAAGCACTTGACCACAGCTACTAGCAGCAGCCACATACTCAGCTTCAGTTGTAGAATTGGCCACAATTGTTTGCTTTTTACACTGCCATAAGATTAGTCTGCTTCCCAAAAACTGACATCCACCAGTAGTAAACTTCCTATCCAAACTAGCTCCAGCATTATCACTGTCAGTATAGGCCACCAAATCAAATGATGAATCCTTAGAATACCAAAGGCCCAATTTAGGATGACCCTTAAGGTATCTAAAAATTCTCTTCACAGCATTAAAGTGTGTTGTGTTTGGTGTGACTTGGAACCTTGCACGCACACATACTAAGAACATAATATCTGGCCTAGATGCAGTGAGATACATCAAAGATCCAATCATGGATCTATACAGCTTCAAATCAACTTTGGGACTTCCATCATCTGGTAGCAGTGGTTTCTGAGTCTCCATTGGTGTACTAGCACTCTTTACATCCTGAAACCCAAACTTCTTCAAAACATCTGCTACATAGTTGTCTTGACTAATGAAAATACCATCAGTCCTTTGTTGAACCTGTAGCCCCAAAAAGAAAGTGAGTTCACCCATAGAACTCATCTGAAACTTATCATGCATAAGTTTCTCAAAGTCTTTGCACAACTCCTTATTGGTTGAGCCAAAGATGATGTCATCTACATAAACCTGAACCAGCAATATATCATCCTTTAGCTTCCTTATGAACAAAGTCTTATCAATCAGGCCCCTCTTGAAACCATTGTCCATCAAATAAGTAGAAAGGCATTCATACCATGCCCTTAGAGCTTGATGCAAACTATACATAGCCTTTTTCACCTTGTAGACTTTATCAGGATGATCAGGATCTTCAAAACCAGGAGGTTGACATACATAAACCTCCTCTTCAATAGTACCATACAGAAAGGCACTTTTAAATTCCATTTGATACACAACAAAGTTTTTGAAAGAAGCATATGCCAAAAACAATCTTATAGCTTCAATTCTGGCAATAGGTGCAAACACTTCATCATAATCCAAACCTTCAGTTTGTGTGTATCCTTGAGCAACAAACCTTGATTTATTTCTTACCACTATACCTCTTTCATCCCTTTTATTTCTAAAAACCCATTTAGTTCCAATAGCCTTTTTTCCATTTATAAGGTCAACCAATGTCCATACCTCTTGAAGCTTAAACTGCAATAGCTCCTCTTGCATTGATTCAACCCATCCTTCTTCTGATAAAGCTTCTTCAACTCTCTTGGGCTTCTTTTGACACAGAAAACATGCAAACAAACAATTTTGTAGATCTTTGTGACTATTCCTTTTTTGAAGTGATCTGGCAAAGAAACCTTGTTCAGGAAAGGTTTTATTGTTCAAAGCTCTGCTTCTTGTTTGAACTAGAGTATTCAGATCTCCAAGAATTTGTTCTTTAGGATGATTCTTATGCACCCTGGTGGTAGGAATTGGACTTTCTATAATGACTGTATCCAAATTTGTAATATCAGCATTGTTGAAAAAGTCATCCATATTTTCATCATTGGTGGGAGTATCCCTTTCTTCCAAACCAGGCATCTCAGGATCAGTTGGATATTCATCTTCACCAAAAAGTGGCTTAGCATTGAGTCCAAAGAAAGTACTGTCATCAGAATCTGCAGCCGGGGTTGCACTTGTACTAGTAGTGGTAGAACTTGGCTTAACAGTGCTTTCAGAATTTTTCTTCTTTCTTTCAATTTCTTCTACCGATACTGAGTTATCTTGCAACAACTCTTCTTTATCTTGATGATGATCACCCTTGCTTCCAGAATCCAAATCATCATCATCAGTGGGACTCTTCTTTTCAATGATGGGTGAGACAGGACCAGCTTTCCACTTTTCAAGCAAATAGAATTCCTTTGAAGAATCGGCTTCCTTAGAATTTGCTTCTCTTTCAGAATCCTTTTGTGTACCTGCATCAATATTAGTGGATGTACCTGCAATGATCGGCTCATAATTCATAGATTTGGTTAGCATATCAATGTTAAACAGCCACTCATGTCCTTTTGTCTCAACACTAGGAGTCTTTACACTAAACTTAACATGTAAGTTTTCTTCTACAATTCTGGTCCTCCTATTGTATACTCTAAAGGCTTTGCTATTCGAAGAATAGCCAAGAAAGTATCCATCATCTGATTTTTCTTGAAACTTGCCTAGGTAGTCAATGGTATTCAAGATAGTAACAGGACACCCAAAAGGTTTTAGGAATACTATCATAGGCTTCCTATCATGTAACAGTTCATAGGGGCTCTTGTTATGAGACTTCACTACCTTGCTTCTATTCTGCACATAACATGCAGTTCCTACAGCTTCAGCTCAAAAGGTAGTTGGTAACTTAGATTCTGACAACATTGTTCTAGCAGCCTCAATTAGTGTTCTATTTTTCCATTCAGCTACACCATTCTGTTATGGTGTCCTAGCAACACTAAACTGTCTTTCTATACCCTTAGCCACACAGAACTGATTCATCACATCATTTTTAAACTCAGTTCCATTATCACATCTGATTACTTTAACCTTATGGTTTACTTGATTTTCTATCTTAGTAATGAAACTCTTGAGGATCTCACTAGTTTCACTCTTAGCAGCTAAAAAGTATACCCAAGAAAATATACTATAATCATCAGTAATCACTAGGCAATACTGCTTATGGTTCAAACTTTTAACAAAGGTAGGGCCAAATAAGTCCATATAAAGCATAAACAGTGGTTGTGTAATGGTGTTTACAGTCTTGGTCTTACAAGAGGCTCTATGTTGTTTTCCTTTCTGACAAGCCAAACAAAGTTCTTTACACTCAAAAACCTTAGAAGGTAACCCTCTTACTAAGTTGCCCTTTACCAGTTTATTGATTGTTTTGAAATTAAGGTGACCTAGCCTTCTATGCCACAGATTTGACTCATCAACTGATGCCTTAGGAAACAAACAGGTTAAGGACCTATTAGGAATTACATCTTTCATGTTAAAGCAGTATATGTTTTCTTTCCTATGTACTTTTAACTGCACGTATTTCTCATCAAGCATTTTAAAATCAGGAGACAACACCACACACTCAGTTTCCCTAAAAAGTACCCAGTTTTTCTTATCACACTTTTGAGAAACACTGAATAGATTGTACTTTAGTCCCTGTACCAAATAAACCTTCTCAAAATCCAGCTTTCCTGTTCTAATAGTTCCTCTGCCAACTATTTTACCTCCCTTTGGATCATCGCCAAAAGCCACATGTCCTCCATCATAAGCTTCAAAATCCTCAAGGTTGCTCCCATCCCATGTCATGTGCCCAGGGCAACCACTATCAAGAATTCCTTTGTCTTGTAGCTCCTCTTGTAGATTTCCCTGCACATGATTTTAAACAAGTTAGTTCCTTTTGTGGACCCAAGCCAATACTGACTTGGGTCTGCCTGTGCATCAACATAATCAAATTTCTTTAGGTCCATTGATGCACTACTGGCATTATGTAAAACCTTGGTCTTAGGCTTCCATTGCCAGCTAGCTGAGGCATTTACAGCAAAAAATGGTTTCCAACCACTGTATCAGTAATCACCTTTAGTACAGTTAAAATTTATTTTGTTTCAGTGGTGATATTCTACTTAGCAGTGGAAACAGTTTGCTTAGCAGTGTTTCCATTTTGCTTAGCAGTGGTTGGAACCCATTTGGGTGTAGCAGTGATTATTGATTTTGTTTTACCATTCCTTATTAGCACTGCTCTGGGAACCATATTTTTGTTAGGATGAGGGATTGTTTTCTTTGAAAAGTGTTGATGATTTACCCTCCTCCAATGGTTCCAAACTTGTGGTTGGTTTTTATAAAAATTTCTCTGTAGATGCTCAAAACTACCACATTTAAAACAAGCCTTCTTAACACATTGAAACTCATCTCCTAATCTGTTTGAAATTAGGCCATTAAAGTTTCTCTGATTGCCCCTAGGTATATATGTTTTCATCTGTTCCCTAGGTACCTCATTATAATCTACCACTTTCCTAGAAATTGGTGCTCCAAATCTAGGCATAAGGTTGACTTGTTTAGAATCAACAGACTTAACATTTTCTACCTTCACAGACTGTGTTGATTCTGACCTATCTTCCTCAGAATCTGATTCCCAATCCGTAATAATTGGACCATCAGATGACTTATCAGAACCTATCTTAGGTGATTCAGACTTACTAATCTCTCCTACAGGTTTGTTGAAAATGAATTCACTGCTAAATGACAGTTCTTTTGTTGGTGGTGCATGTTTTATAAGAGAGGGTGGTGGCATATTGTTATAACCTAGGCCAGAACCCTCTTTGAATAATTTTTTACCAATTGGCTTATTTACTAAGTCAGAAGCATATTGTGTTTTAGCAACCCTAACAACATGTTTTCCTTTTTCTTCTAGGGCCTCTTGTTTTACACTCTTTGCTTCTTCTAGTTTCTGTTTAAGCACTTTAATTTCTCTGTCCTTAAGATCAATTTCAGCACCTAGTATGTTAATCTTATCTACATACTCAAACTCACATTTAATATAGAATTTAAGTTTCTCTTTAACACTCTCAAGACCAACTTTATATCCTAAGTTATCTAATGCAAGTCTTTCTACCTCTTTCCTTAGACTCTCATTAATTGCTTTAAGAAATTCTAAATTATCTTGACACGATTTAAATGAACAAGTAAAATTATTTGACTCATTAGATACCTCAGTGTCTGAACCAAAAGATGATGCATATGCCATGAGAGCAAAGTTATGCTCTTTGAAAGCTTCACTAGCAAGGAAAGCTGCATTGGGACCTTCTTCAATTTGATCACTCCAGTCATAATCTCCCAATCCATCCTGAGCAACCAATGGTGAAGGCTTTGGATCTTCAGTAGCCTTCTTGTAGTCTTCACCAATCCTCTTGGGAGCTCTACATTCCCTAGCAAAATGTCCCTTCTTCTTGCAGTTGTAACACTCCATCTTGCTTTTGTCAAACCCAGCTCTCATTTGACCATCATACTTGACTTACCTGCCTGTTCTCCTTAGAAATCTCCTGGCTTGCAATGTCAACATTGCCATTTGCCACTAAAGATTGATTTCATCAAGATCATCAGGATCAATTTGATCCAGATCTTGATTTAACACAGTGACACTAGTTGTTAAATCAGCCAGAAAAGCACATATGGCACCATCACCAACATTATCACTAACAGTGATATTATTAGCAATAGCAGTGGAGATTCCATAAGCAGTAGTGGATGCTTCTTGGGAACTCTTGTGGTTTATAGAGACAAAAGCAATGTTTTGTGAAGTAGAGGATGATCCAGCAATGTTCTTTTCAGACTCATAAACCTTCAAGTTGTTGTAGAGATTTTCCAGAGTTATCTTCTCAAAATCATCTTTGTTCCTCCATACAACTGTATGCACAGCCCATTCAGGTGATAAACTTCTGATGAACTTTAGATTTATGTCTTCTTGAGCAACTTTGTAGTCCACCAACTTCAGATGACGGATTAGCTTCTGTAGTCTGTTATAGGTGCCATCAATACTTTCTCCACTAAGTGCAGTGAAGTTTTCAAGCTGATGCTTGAGCATGTTTTTCCTGGATTTTCTGGTAGCCTCATTACCAGCAAACCTTGTTTCAATGGCATCCATTAACTCTTTAGCAGTCTCATATTGTTCAAAATCCAAAGCATACTCATTAGGTATTCCCATACTGAGAATACTGTGAGCTTTAATCTCCAACTTTCTCTAGGCCTTGTCAGTTTCACTAACAATTCAAACAGGCTTTCCATCAGGACCCAAAGTAGGTAACTTATCACCCTTGTCAACAACTTCCCAGATGTTGTAATCAATCATGTGAATATATTGCCTCATTCGCATTCTCCATACTTGATACTCAGCCTGCCCTAGCATGGGTACCTTTGATGCAGTAATCATATGAGTTTCGTCAGACATCTTTACTCTTCTTGAATTAAAAGTTAACTTGACTTCTTCTAGATCACAGTTTCTAGATCACAAGCTCTGATACCACTTGTTGATCCCAATTGAGCAAACGATCCTTATAGAAACTGACTTAACAATGACTTGTTAAATACTATGTGGAATATAATATTTAACCTTAAGAAGAAGAACAACAATAACACTAAACACCTCAATATTATTATTAATACGAATACTCTGAATAGTATTAGGGTTTTACAACCTTGAAGTGTATCGACCTTAGATATATCGAAACACACACACGTATATCTAATCTAACCTAGGACCTCCTTTTATAGGCTAAGGAGTCCTTTACAAGATACAATACGTAACCTACAAGATAAATATCTTTTCCATATTTATCTAGTACAGAATATTAAACCAACTAAACAGACTAGCAGCGGTTACAATACATTAGCCGTGGTTATACAATACTACTAGCCGTGGTTAAACTCCAGTAGTGGATTCCTTTTTCTGGTCGTGGTTTCTTTTCCACTACCAGTGATTCCTTACTTAGTATAATTCTTCTCAGTGGAACCTAAAACCCAACAAAATGGTCAAAAAGTGCCTATGAAGTCGGACCAGCCGATCGGTTGCCACCCGCAACCGATTCGGCCGGGTTAATGCAAGAAGACCAACCGAATCGGCTGGACATGTGACCGATCCGGTTGGAAGACCTGTTTCTGATATTTCTTCATCATTAAGCTTCCCCATTGTATCCAAACGATTCTAGGTCCTTCTCTTGGTATATTCTAGTCCCTTCCTAACTCCTTGGAGGACAAGTTCAGCAATTAATACCCTAGGCCTTAGAACTAGTATAAATAGAGACCTCTTGTAAGCATTTGAGACACACACTTCAATACAACTCTCTACTCATCAAACACAAAGCTCTTAGCTCTCAAATTCGTCCTTAGAAGTCCAGGAAATTTTGGAGTTCCAGAAGTTCAACATTTGGAGGTCAAAACCCTAAGGAGTCTACCTCAATACTTTGGGAATCATTACTTCACCATTTGTAATCTTATTCCAAGAATTGTAAGACTCTTAATCATGTTTTCTAATGTTCAAAGTTCTGAGTTTATGTTTATGTTTTCTATGAGTGGCTAGTTTCATTATACACTTGCTTAAATGATGTTGATTATCATGTGATTAGTTTATGATTGTGTTAACATGTTTTAATTCAATTTCAAGTTGATTCTAAGATCCAATTGTGCTAAAGTTTCATAGTGACATATGTTAATCAAGTTTGACTAGTTGATAGTAATCGTAGAGGTCGAAAGAACTTATTGTTATTTAACTAGTTATAATCATTTTTGTGGAAAACTAGAAGGGGGTTGAATAGTTTTGCCGATTTTAAGTTAGTTTCAAAAACTTTAGATTCGATAATATGTGAGATCGTATGGATGTAGAGAAAGTATAGATATAATGATAAAGCAAGTAAATAAAGTAAAGCAAATGGATAGAAATGACACAACCGATTTATAGTGGTTCGGCCTACAAGGACACCTTCCTTGCACTACTCCACTCCCCGAGTCACCTACTCGAGAGTTCAAGCACTATGTCAACAAACTCCTTTAACTTGGTGGAGAAGCCTTCACAACGTTGCTTACACCTTTTTCCGGTACAAAGCTAAATACCGAGTCCGTAACACGGTGGACCAAACCAACACGACTATTACACAACAAATATGTGAAATATCAAATACAAGATCTTCGCTACAGAAATCTTGCGGAGGAACAAATCAATCAAGGACCCCTTGCTTGGATGACTTGTAGAATGTTCGTGATCTCGCCTTAGAGAAGGACCTATATGAGAATCACGAAAGAAAGAAAGAAGGAAGTACTCTCTAGATCAAGTGATCTTTTGTTAGAAGAGAATGAGAGTATATGAGAGAATTAGTAAGAAGAGGGGTGAGTTAGAATGAAGAAATGGCTCTCTACTTATAGGCAAATTTTGCCACTGTTCCCTGGATCCCACGGATCCTTCCTACAAGGGATGCGTCTAGTGTAATCCTAGGGATCCGTGGGACGCTCCTCTTTGCCCATGGGTTTTTTAGTTATGGGTCATGGGTCATGGGTTATGGGTTGGTCCATGGGTATTCTTTTAGATTCAATGTATCTAATGAGTACATTGTATCTAGTCAAGTGGTTATGGGTTAGCACCATGGGCTATGGATATGATCCATGGGTTGTGATTTTTACCCATCCTAATAAACTATTACAACAAATGATTTATTACAACATTTTGTATTTAAATGGCTATATGTAAATGCTTTACAAAAGTAACACGTATCCTTATAGTTGTACTTAAGATAACATTATATTTGTTATCAATAAAACACAAAGAGATCGCAAAATATTAATAAACGTTTTTACGGTTTATTTTTATTAACAATCTCCCCCTTTTTGTTGATGACAAAACATAATGTTATGATGAGTAAAACTTTAAGATTAGATGTATGTTTTGAAAGCCCCTAAGTTTTACTTCTTCTCCCCCTTTTTATCGAAACAAAAAGTTAACCCATCGAAGAAATAAAAGTGTGGAAAAATTAGTCCACTTATCGCTAACTCCCCCTTGACGGTAGCTCCCCCTAGTTTGGGGCGTCAAGTGAAGAAAAAAAATTAAAAAAAAAATCCTACAAAGAGAAAGGTTAGTAACATGCTTAAATAATCTTGTGATTGACGAGAATCAATATTGGGAGCCAAGGTATGTAAACAAGGCCTTGTAATAAAACAACAAAGTGTAGTGGTATTTATGCCACCTACAAGCATGTAAAAATAAGAACAAGACTTGTTCTTGAAAATGACTCAAAAGAAAAAGCACCAAAAATAGGAAATAGTAATAATGATTCCTTCCATGCTTGATTTTTGAAATTGAAGGCTTATGGGTTATGTGTGTGGATAAATCCTCAATATCAATATCAAAAATAATCACGAAGATAGATTCAAATTCTCTTAGGAAAAAGAATAATAAATCAAATCCCGTGTGTGTTCGTGTGTACGGATTAGTCAACCCGAATCGTTTTCCCAACGAGGCGTGAATTGCCAACGTCGTTCTTGGTTTGGATTTTAATGCTCGATGATTTGGATTAATGATTTTGACTTTATTAACTACGGGAATGGGAAAGTAATTAAGGTAAACTAATCTACGGGAAATCCTAAGTGCAAACTACTAAAAACAAAATTAACAAACGTAAATTAAAATGCAACTACGTCTAAACGATATCCTAAAAATGCCTAAAAGTATTTTTACTCTAAAAATGTGATTAGAAAACTAATTTAGAATAAAAACTATTTTTTTTGGATTTTTCTTGATTTTATAAAAATTAAAAACTAATTTAAACTATTTAAATCTAAATAAATCTATGAAAAATACCAAATCAAAAGAAAAAAAAATGAGGAAAAATCTTTTTTATGCTTTTTATATTTTTCTTAAACTATTAAAATTGAAAAATTATTTTTTGGAACTTTTTCTCAATTAATTGCTATTAAAGCTAATTAAAATTGATTAAAATCTAATTAAATTGAGAAAAATAGCAAATAAAGACCAAAAATTATGAAATCTTCAGGATAATTCTAAAATGATATTAAGAATCTATGAAAAATGAAAAACTAGCAGCTAATGTGACAGAAATGCAAGCTATAGTGCAAACTGATTCTAGAATAAGCTACTAAGATAAGCTAACAAGCTACTAAGCCAACCAAATAGTGAACAAAGCTAACTTATACTAAAATGAACTAATAGCAACTGTTTCTAACTACTCCTAACAAGTTCTAACCTCAGATCAGTCAATTAAGCCAACTGCTTATTTTAACCAAAACAGTGAACACCCCCTTGGTTTGAGCTTATGTACCAGCTTATCAGAAAAGCTAGTACCAAAAACAGATAAGTGGCCTTAAAGACCACCTAGCTAGCTACAAATGTGCCAATTTCCAGACTCTAACTCTTTAAAATGACTCCTGAACAACTGCTGCAAGATCTTATGAAATCTGTCTATACACCATTTTGACTTTCTTCAAACAGATGTGAAGTTTGACTTTATTGAGTTTTAATCTAAAGTAATTAACTGATTAAGATGTTTAAAAGCTAATAGTGATTTCAGCTAGCTAGATCTACTAGTTTTATGCTAATTTGCAAATTATTATACCAACTGTTTTGACAGAATCACCAAATAGATCAGAAACAAGTTGATTTTGACTAAATGGTTGAAAGTGTTATAACAAAGACCTGAAATGACTCACAAATACCTATGCAAACTAGTATCAACACTTAAAACTGATAAGCTAAATTCTACCACAGTTTTAAAAGCTATTCCAAACACTAGTTATTCTACTGATATTAAATTAATAAGCAGATAATGATCAAATCAAGCTAAACAAACATGAAACCTTGATCAAACAGTACAAATTAACACTAATGAACAGATTCAAACACAGATATAATGATCAGAAACAGATTTGATACTTACAACTCTCCTTAGCCACTATGGCTTGCACTTTGATGAAATAAGAACACTAGCCTAATAAACCACTAATCCTAATCCAATTCCAGCTCAGATCTCAACCCAATTCCAGCATCAGTAACACACCAAACCAGATCCAAAACCAGAATAACGAATCATAAACAGCAACTGTAGCATCTGATGTGATTTTGAGATTTTTGTGATTTTGAGTGAGAAAACAAGTACAAGCTCACAATAAGCTACCAAAGCTTAAATGAACTATAAGAAACAATAAATCAGTGGTGGATCAATCCACAACACAGATCTAAAGTGATTTTTAATTTTCAAATGATTTTATGTGATTTTTTTGTATTTTTGAGATTTTGATGAAACAAGCTAAAAACAAATTTGTAAAACTGAGATAAGCACAAAATTAAGATGATAAGCAGTTTTGAGATATAAGAAACTTAAACAACAACTGGAAAATGAAATTCAAATTCTATTAATATGAGAAATTTAGTACAAATACGAATTACAAAGAAACTTAACACATTTAAATTGCAAATAACTACTACAACTAAAGCTAGAGAGAAGGAAAAATAACAGAGAAATAAGATACATTTGTGAACAAATGAAAGGGTCTATATATAGTTGAGCTAAAGGTCTTGGAAGCTTCTCGAAATCCTTCATGTTGTGCTTCTTTAAGCTCATTTGCTATCCTTGGATCATAATAACCGCTTCCCCTCTCATCACAACCCTTGGATCATATCTGGTGACTTGTCTCGGCCAATAGGAGAGTGACATGTGGCCAATAGCACACGGATTGATGAAGTGTCATTCCTTTTGTCAGTGTGGTGTCAGGGGAAAGTACGAAAAAGCCCTTAATTGCTGTTAATTTGATTAATTACACGGGAGGGTGAATTAGGGTTCATGTGATCTGGTAATTGGGTAAAAGGATTGGCGGGAGGGATTTTTTGGGTTTTTTTTTAATATGTTTGACTGGGTAATAAATGAGGTTGACTTGGGTTTTTACACCGGGTTTGGTTGGGTTTCGGGTTAGGATACCAACCGGGTAGTAGTATTAGTTTAGTTGGGCTCGGGTTTTTCTACTTTTGGGCCGAGTGTTTTAATTGGATTGGACTTTGGATATTATTTGAATCCAAGTGATAGCTTAGGGATCAATCTTGTTAAATTCGAATTTCCAAGGGACCACAAGTGTAATTCTGAAAATCTCATCAAGGACTAATCATGTAAAGCTCAATAATCCAAGGGTGACTTCTGTAATATCTGAAACTTTAGGGACCAATTCTGTCAAGAGCTCAAATTGCAGGGACCATATTTGACTTTTCTTCAAACTTTTCTGATACTTCAAAAATCATCTTCTGAGAATAAAATCTTTCCACAATACACAATCTTGACTTTCCAGCTCAGCTAAAACTCTCTCGATCTCTCGTGCTCGGATTTACATCTGATTTGGATCCTTTTTGCGTGTTTTTGTATATCCGTACCTGCACAAGCACAAACTCAAGAAAACCACAAATATAAGCAATAAACGGCTTTTCCTTGGTTGTTTTGGGTCTGTTTTATAAATGAAAAGATATGTGAATAAGCACATATCAAAATACCCCAGACGAGACCATTGTCGTGTCCTCACGCAATGCAATCAACTCACGCTTCTAAAACCAAGGATTTCAATCTCTTTCTACTAAACCTATGAAGAAGTAGCAAAGATTCCTCAAAAGAGATTAAGAACCCTTAATTCTAAAAACGCCCCGTTTACCTTTCAATTCACAAGTAGATATTACGATTAAACACATTCCATTATGAATGACGGTTTGTTGAACTTTCATGTCGATCAATAACTCAAAAATTTTTCAAACGACACGTTAGGATCACGGAGTAGAAAACACAACACAGCGTGAAGTGACCATACGGATAGAATACATCGTCCCTGATTTTTCACAAGTCCCAAACTAAGCGTAAAATCGAAATCATTGTTACATACGACTCTAGATGCTAACACTACCCATGGAAGTTACTTGTGTACTTACCTTTCGTTCCCATTTTCCTATTTCCTCTAGAATTTTTTATTTTTGTGAGAAATGAATTTCTTCAAATTCTCGTTTCGATAAGAATTATTCCGATAAAGATACAAAGCTAAGTCGATAATTAGTTATCCGCCTTCTCTCAAGAACCATTGTCGTAAAAATGAGGTCCACATCAAGGAATTTTATTCACTAACTTTTGACTTTTCCATTTTTTTTTTTTTTTTTTTTTTTTTTTTTTTTGCACTTATACTTTTATTTATATGAGCTGTGAACTACGGAGCTTCACGGGGTAATTCCAAGACTATAGGCTTCATGAGATGAGGATCCCGGCTGGCTAGGCTAAGACCTCATTCAATCCCGGCTAAAGATCCAAGGGTCCGATCTCGACACCGCAGCTCACAACTTTACTTATTACTTTATCATATATCACTTATTGCTTATTCATTTATTACGGATCCCTGATGTGTACCCAATTTTTAAAACAAAGATTCTTTTAAGAAGAAAAAGAACTAACTATCGCCAAAAACTCGACATCTCTAATTATTATGACAGATATGGGGTGAAACAATTTTGTGGGAACAAAAAGCCATAAGTACCTTCGATGGGCTCTAAAGAGAACCAACTACTCCACGCTTAGCATCTAAACTCATAAGTAACTCTATCATTTCTCGATCTCTGCAAATTTAAAATCCCAAATAATGAGATCCGCAGATGCTTAGCCGATAATTTTTAGATTACCTATGGTTAAGGGAACAAGCTAGGGCTCAACACGCCCGGTCAAGTCAGAATTCTATTCCTACCCTCACCAGCGGAAAGTCAATCAAGGTGTCAAAACATATGTTAACTTAGCAAATGCTTCGTCAAATAATCTCAAGTCTCGCATTTTTAAAGTCACTTATTAGAAACTAGCAAATCCTTGGTTAAGCTTCGCATATTTAAAATCACTTAGGGAGACTTGCAAAATCTTGGCCTTGTGAGCTAGAATCGCATTTTATAGCCTCTAGTCTAAGCAATTAGCAAAGACTACGTCAAGAAAAACGCATATTTAAAGAAACTTCTAAGAGACTAGCAAGAACTTTTCGATCATAAAACTAGCAAAAGCTTACGAAAAATTTTAAATTTTCTCATTTTTTCACAATTTTTTTCATTTTCTAAGGAAAAACGGGGTTACGAGAGAAACACAACAAAAATAAGCAAGTGCGGTCAAATCAAATCGAAGATTACCCTACCCCAGACTAGAATGGAACATTGTCCTCAATGTTTAAAGCAAGGGTATCACGAAAATCTAAAAGCCGTTTATTAAGTATGCTCAAAGATAAACGTTAGTCGATAAGATTAGGATATCGGATTTCCATCAGCATCGATCATGAAACTCGAGTGGAGAAAATGACAAACTTCGAGCACGAGAGTCTTCATATCGGGAACATCCTACACAAAACATCACAAACAACCAAACACGAGAAATCGAAGAGGCAGACCCCTTCACGTCACTTATTAGAAAATAGAAAGAAGAGAAGGATAAGCATGGGGTGCCTCCCACGAAGCGCTACTGTTTTTGATCACCGAGTCGCTAGCCTGACTCGTCCCCGAATTCATTTGTCCTTGGGGAAGAAAGTGGTAGAGATACCAGGGTCAAAAACGGTGTCCTCATTCCCGAAGGAATGAGACTGGGTGGGTTGGGTGGGAAAGGTAATGTCGGGCTCAAGCACATACGGGTTAAATCCTCCCGAACTCACAAAAGGGTTTTCAAGAAAGATTGATCCATCATCCGGTGGTTTTGCGGGCGGACGAAAAGATGATGGATCAAGATGAGAATACTCCAAAGGAGAAGAGAGTACATGGTATAAAGAAGTGTATTGCAAAGGTTCAACAATGAAGGCATCCAAGATAGGATCCTTTTTCCGAACAACTTTGGTGATAAGAATGTACTCTCCGATGAGTATCCCAGGATTAAAAATCTTATCCTCGGAAAGGAACGAAATCAACGTATCATCCACGTGAAAATCCTCACGAGAAGAGGAATCACTCTCGGATAAAAAATAGTGTGGAATCTCTAAATCAACAAGCTCATCAGTCGAAATCTTAACTTCCTTATCTTTCTTTGGGTAAAACGGATCATTATATTCATTCTTTGAAAGAATCGAGTCGGTGGGAGCAAGTTCATCGGTGAACTCCTCAAAGTAGATCGACGGATCTTGATATAACAAATACTCAATTTCGCGTAAGTCGGCTCTAAAATCAAAGATATCATCCTCACTTCCCGGTGGAAGAGGATCCATATGAGCAAGTTCATCGGCGAACTCCTCGAGAAGTAAATCAATAGAAGAATCCTTGAGCTCGGGCTCCGAAGGATTAAAAGACGGCTTGACTTCTTGAATAATTTTTTCAAAATCTCCGTAAAGCATTTGTTCAATCAAACGAATATCTCCTTCGATATCGATGTCGGCATTATCAATTTCCGGTGAAACTGAATTACTTTTCAAATAAGCCTCAATTTCTTTCATGATAGAATCATCTTCCTCATATTGAATATGGGAAGGGATATTAGAATAAGAAGGAGTAGTGGGATTGCCACTCAAAGAAAACTCAGTGTTTTTAGGAACAAAATCAATCCGATACACAGAAAGCGGAGGTGGGACAAGTGGTGTGCTCTTAGAGCTAGCATTTTCCACCACAACCGTTGTAGACTCCTTTTCTAGTTTCTTCGTTTGCTCAGCACGTATCGTAGACAAACTTTTAACCGTGAAACGTGAAAGATCAAATCTCGATGTCTTAGGCCCAACTTTTTGAACTACCGGAGGTTGGACGTTATTGGTACTTCCTTTATTAGTAGGAATTCCCGGGTCCTTTGTCACCTCGGTGTTACTGATTTTAGCCACATCATATTGTTTGGTAAAAGATTTAGAAGTATTGTTAACGTTAAACGTGACGGCTTCTTTTCCAACTCTTAAAGTGATTTCTCCTCCATACACATCAATCAACGCATGTCCAGTCCTTAAGAAACTCCTTCCGAGAATTAAGGGTACTCGAGGATCGGCATCAAAATCGACTACAACAAAATCAGCGGGAAAATCGAACTCCCCCACTTTGACAAAGACATCCTCGGCTATACCCTTTGGTGTAGTCGTAGTTCGGTCGGCTAGCTCGAGGGTCATACAAGTCGGGGTAAGCGGGGGTAATGAAAGCTTATCGTAAATTGATTTCGGCATCAAATTGATACTCGCGCCAAGATCGGCCAAGGCGGAGCACTGAATAATTCCTTGAAAATCACATGGAATGAGGAACTTGCCGGGGTCACCTAACTTTTCGGGAAGTTTCTTGAGAATAACCGCCGAACAATTCTCATTCAAAGACGTTTTTGCCAAATCAACAATTTTCTCTTTGTTACTTAACATTCCTTTAAGCGTCGACACAAACTTAGGCATGAGAAGAAGAGCATCCGCGAAACTAATTTCGAAGTGAAGATCTTGAAATATCTGAAAGAATTTTTCCATTTGAAGATTTGCTTGTTCACGTTGCTTTTGATCATTCATCCTTGACGGGTACGGAAGTGTTGTTTTTGACTTAGGCTTTTCAACCGGAGCATCCTTGGGCTCAGAAATTTGGACAACCGTGGGTTGGACATTCTCAGTACTCCCCTTATCAGTAGAAAGCACCGGGTCCTTTGTCACCCCAGTCTCACGGTTTACCACACCAGACGAAGAAGAAGAAATAGTGGTAGGAGCCGTGGGTCCATCGTAAGCAACACCACTTCGGGTAGTGATAGCTTTCATGTCACCTCTCGGGTTAAGAATAGTATTACTCGGAAGGGAACTCGAGGGTTGTGAATAAGACGTAGAAGGTTGATTAGCTTGAAAGAAACTAGCCATCATATCCTTTATTTCTCTCATCTGCTTGTTACTCGTAACTTCCATGTCTCTTTTGAAATCCGTCCTCATGCTGTTAATTTGAGTTTGCAAATTTTTGATGGTGCTATCGGAACTCTTCATGTAAGATAGAAACTCATTGTTCGGAGCAGCTTGATTAGGTGATTGGTATTGTTGTTGAGGAGGAGGTGGTTGTTGGTAAACTTGAGGTGGAGGAGCTTGGTAGTTTTGATTACCATGACTAAGATTGGCTCCTCGGTTTTGATTGTAAGATTGGTTCTGATAACGGTTTTGATTTTGTTGAGGAACGGGTGCAAAACCGGGTGGTCCCATTTGGTTGGCACGGTATCCTTGGTTCTGGTTTTGAACCGGATTAGCAGATGCTACGGAAGCATTTCGGAGATCGCCATCGGTGGCTTGACAATTATAATACGGATGAGGACCACCGCAAATAACACATGCTTCAGTAACGGCTTTGACTGGTTCGGATTTATGAATCTTAAACTCTCTCATCATAGAATTAATAGCATCAGTCAGTCCACTCAACTCACTCCTCTGAATGTAGTTGTCGTTCGAAGTGATCTTAGAAACAACCGGTCGGTTCCTAGACGAAGAAACTTTTGACTTATTTTCGATAATCGTTCTAATATCGGTGGGCATTCGACTCAAGATATTACCACCGGCGGCCGCATTAAGCGAATCTTGATCGGATGGAGTAAGAGCATTATAGAACGTGTCAATCTGATGAAGATCGGTAAAACCGTGATTCGGGCATTTTCGTAAAAGTTCCTTGAATCTATCCCATGCTTCTCCAAAACTCTCGTCAAATTTTTGTTGAAAATTTATGATCTGATTTCGTAACATTGTTATTTTTGACGGAGGAAAGAACTGGTTCACAAAATTCTTAGAAAGATCTTCCCATGTTGTAATTGACTGAGGGGGTTCTTTTTCGAGCCAAGTCCGGGCTGCCCCCTCAAGGGAAAATGGAAACAATCTCAACTTAATCGACTCATGAGAAACGCCCCGAAAGTTAATCGTGGAAGCAACTTGATTAAACCAACGGAGATGTGCGTGGGGCTCCTCATGATCTAAACCACAGAAAGGTTTATTAGACACCAATTGTATTAGATTTGTTTTTAGTTCAAAATTTTCGGTGTTAATTGGTGGAAGTACGATAGCATCACCGTAGCCGTCTACGGGAGCTTGAAGTAACTCGTTCATCGTTCGAGTGTCTGCCATGACGGGTTCTTCAACGATAGTACGTAACTCGGGTACGTCTATTCTCTGATTACGTCTACGTCTTGATTGAGAGCGAGTGCGCATGCACTTAAAAACCAAGGCAATTAAAAGAAACCGATATTCGAAAACACAGTGAACTTAAACCAATAATCCCAAGTGAATAAATCACCTCTACAAGACAAACGCACAAGCGAGCGGAGAAGCTTTGTAGGTCAGCGCGAAGCTTATTAAAAACCCGCTTCTTTACAGCCGCAATTTAATGTCAGGCCGTCCTTATACCCACCACACAGTTTGTTTATCCGATAGAAGTAAATAAACTCACAAGCGACACAAAGGCAAGTTTTTGATCTTTTGTTCGGGAACTTATAATGATAACACCTCCGTTGAGAATGTTATACAATTGGTGTCTTCTATTTATTAGCAAAAACAAAAGAGAAAATCTTTTTGTATTTTTAATCTGATATATATAAAAGAAAAAGAAAAATATTTTTTACTTTTTATTTTTATAGAAAAATAGTAACTTCACGAATGAAGGATCTCAAGTCACTAATCGACAAACCTCAAACGATATTGTCGTGACACAACCTCCCCGGCAGCGGCGCCATTTTGACTTTTGAAATTGAAGGCTTATGGGTTATGTGTGTGGATAAATCCTCAATATCAATATCAAAAATAATCACGAAGATAGATTCAAATTCTCTTAGGAAAAAGAATAATAAATCAAATCCCGTGTGTGTTCGTGTGTACGGATTAGTCAACCCGAATCGTTTTCCCAACGAGGCGTGAATTGCCAACGTCGTTCTTGGTTTGGATTTTAATGCTCGATGATTTGGATTAATGATTTTGATTTTATTAACTACGGGAATGGGAAAGTAATTAAGGTAAACTAATCTACGGGAAATCCTAAGTGCAAACTACTAAAAACAAAATTAACAAACGTAAATTAAAATGCAACTACGTCTAAACGATATCCTAAAAATGCCTAAAAGTATTTTTACTCTAAAAATGTGATTAGAAAACTAATTTAGAATAAAAACTATTTTTTTTGGATTTTTCTTGATTTTATAAAAATTAAAAACTAATTTAAACTATTTAAATCTAAATAAATCTATGAAAAATACCAAATCAAAAGAAAAAAAATGAGGAAAAATCTTTTTTATGCTTTTTATATTTTTCTTAAACTATTAAAATTGAAAAATTATTTTTTGGAACTTTTTCTCAATTAATTGCTATTAAAGCTAATTAAAATTGATTAAAATCTAATTAAATTGAGAAAAATAGCAAATAAAGACCAAAAATTATGAAATCTTCAGGATAATTCTAAAATGATATTAAGAATCTATGAAAAATGAAAAACTAGCAGCTAATGTGACAGAAATGCAAGCTATAGTGCAAACTGATTCTAGAATAAGCTACTAAGATAAGCTAACAAGCTACTAAGCCAACCAAACAGTGAACAAAGCTAACTTATACTAAAATGAACTAATATCAACTGTTTCTAACTACTCCTAACAAGTTCTAACCTCAGATCAGTCAATTAAGCCAACTGCTTATTTTAACCAAAACAGTGAACACCCCCTTGGTTTGAGCTTATGTACCAGCTTATCAGAAAAGCTAGTACCAAAAACAGATAAGTGGCCTTAAAGACCACCTAGCTAGCTACAAATGTGCCAATTTCCAGACTCTAACTCTTTAAAATGACTCCTGAACAACTGCTGCAAGATCTTATGAAATTTGTCTATACACCATTTTGACTTTCTTCAAACAGATGTGAAGTTTGACTTTGTTGAGTTTTAATCTAAAGTAATTAACTGATTAAGATGTTTAAAAGCTAATAGTGATTTCAGCTAGCTAGATCTACTAGTTTTATGCTAATTTGCAAATTATTATACCAACTGTTTTGACAGAATCACCAAATAGATCAGAAACAAGTTGATTTTGACTAAATGATTGAAAGTGTTATAACAAAGACCTGAAATGACTCACAAATACCTATGCAAACTAGTATCAACACTTAAAACTGATAAGCTAAATTCTACCACAGTTTTAAAAGCTATTCCAAACACTAGTTATTCTACTGATATTAAACTAATAAGCAGATAATGATCAAATCAAGCTAAACAAACATGAAACCTTGATCAAACAGTACAAATTAACACTAATGAACAGATTCAAACACAGATATAATGATCAGAAACAGATTTGATACTTACAACTCTCCTTAGCCACTATGGCTTGCACTTTGATGAAATAAGAACACTAGCCTAATAAACCACTAATCCTAATCCAATTCCAGCTCAGATCTCAACCCAATTCCAGCATCAGTAACACACCAAACCAGATCCAAAACCAGAATAACGAATCATAAACAGCAACTGTAGCATCTGATGTGATTTTGAGATTTTTGTGATTTTGAGTGAGAAAACAAGTACAAGCTCACAATAAGCTACCAAAGCTTAAATGAACTATAAGAAACAATAAATCAGTGGTGGATCAATCCACAACACAGATCTAAAGTGATTTTTAATTTTCAAATGATTTTATGTGATTTTTTTGTATTTTTGAGATTTTGATGAAACAAGCTAAAAACAAATTTGTAAAACTGAGATAAGCACAAAATTAAGATGATAAGCAGTTTTGAGATATAAGAAACTTAAACAACAACTGGAAAATGAAATTCAAATTCTATTAATATGAGAAATTTAGTACAAATACGAATTACAAAGAAACTTAACACATTTAAATTGCAAATAACTACTACAACTAAAGCTAGAGAGAAGGAAAAATAACAGAGAAATAAGATACATTTGTGAACAAATGAAAGGGTCTATATATAGTTGAGCTAAAGGTCTTGGAAGCTTCTCAAAATCCTTCATGTTGTGCTTCTTTAAGCTCATTTGCCACCCTTGGATCATAATAACCGCTTCCCCTCTCATCACAACCCTTGGATCATATCTGGTGACTTGTCTCGGCCAATAGGAGAGTGACATGTGGCCAATAGCACACGGATTGATGAAGTGTCATTCCTTTTGTCAGTGTGGTGTCAGGGGAAAGTACGAAAAAGCCCTTAATTGCTGTTAATTTGATTAATTACACGGGAGGGTGAATTAGGGTTCATGTGATCTGGTAATTGGGTAAAAGGATTGGCGGGAGGGATTTTTTGGGTTTTTTTTTAATATGTTTGACTGGGTAATAAATGAGGTTGACTTGGGTTTTTACACCGGGTTTGGTTGGGTTTCGGGTTAGGATACCAACCGGGTAGTAGTATTAGTTTAGTTGGGCTCGGGTTTTTCTACTTTTGGGCCGAGTGTTTTAATTGGATTGGACTTTGGATATTATTTGAATCCAAGTGATAGCTTAGGGACCAATCTTGTTAAATTCGAATTTCCAAGGGACCACAAGTGTAATTCTGAAAATCTCATCAAGGACTAATCATGTAAAGCTCAATAATCCAAGGGTGACTTCTGTAATATCTGAAACTTTAGGGACCAATTCTGTCAAGAGCTCAAATTGCAGGGACCATATTTGACTTTTCTTCAAACTTTTCTGATACTTCAAAAATCATCTTCTGAGAATAAAATCTTTCCACAATACACAATCTTGACTTTCCAGCTCAGCTAAAACTCTCTCGATCTCTCGTGCTCGGATTTACATCTGATTTGGATCCTTTTTGCGTGTTTTTGTATATCCGTACCTGCACAAGCACAAACTCAAGAAAACCACAAATATAAGCAATAAACGGCTTTTCCTTGGTTGTTTTGGGTCTGTTTTATAAATGAAAAGATATGTGAATAAGCACATATCAATGCTTGCATAAGGTTATGGATGGAGGTTTGGATGAGTAATGGTATTGATGCAATCAAGGATGAGGTTGAGTATGAATCGCATTTCTTCCCTAACTTCTATTGCAATTTCCCTAGTGGATTGGCAATGTTCACAATGTAAGTGATGTGGGTAATGAGTGCGGAAGTTTTCCGGGTTGTTTTGATTTGTGAGTTGCGGAATATGTGGTTGAAAAATAGGAAAATATCGATCAAAGTCCAGAATGGTTGGAAGTGGTGGTGGAAAAGAACCTAGATGTTCTTGTAGTTTAATGGGAGCTAAGGGTGGTGATGTTTCAAGATCATTGAATATTGTGTTTGGAGAAGTGGGAGGTGTCAAAAAGGTTATTTCTTTTTGTTTTGGTTGTTGAGTTCTTGTTGGAGTCGTAAGGAGTTCCAAAAGAGTGACTTTAGGTGATGAGTGATTTGGTGATGAAGTTGGTGATGAAGGAGGTGCTATAATGAAAGCACCTTGTGGTGAGTTATTTGATGGTGATGAGCCATTTGATGATGGTTTTGCTAAGCAACAAGATCGTATGCTAATCCGTGCGGATATCCTAGAGTTTGATTGTGGTATTTTGGAAGGTGGTAGTACAAAATTTTGGGTTTCATGAATAGAATTATTTGTACTAGGTGATTCATCTAAGTTGTAAGAGATTGTGAATGATATGGTGTTGTTTGTTTGTGAAGATGAGATGAATTATGCAAGCATTTTGGGAGTTCTATATATAAAAAAAACAATGCAAGCATTAGATATGAATTTAAGGCATGTGATCATGAGAACACAAGCATTAAAGAACATACTCCAAAAGTTAAAACAAATGTTGGAGTTTCATCCAAAGTGAGAAAAATAGAAGGTAAAAACAGCTTCTGTCTCACGGATCCTTCCCTTGAGGGATCCGTCCAGCATGAAAGCTGGGATCCATGGGTCTGGTGATCCAGGCAGCACAAAATTTTCCTTTTGGAAACTTTTTTGCCTAGTGTGTGTCTATATGCAAACTATTTGGAGTTGCGGTTATCTCGACTCCTAAGAAGAAAAGAAAAATAATATAATGTGAGATAACCCGAAAACATATAGTTAGTACTTGAGTACATAATTTAGTGCTACCAATGCTCCTAATTCATTGTCGCTTAAATGAATGTTCCCGAAAACACATATTAGTTATGTGTCCCCTTTAGCATTCAAAAGACATGAGATGCAATGAAAACGGGTTTTTGCTTTGTATTAATAATGAAAAAGCAATTTGTCCTAATCGTAAGAAATTGCTTTGGTTTAATTAAGACTAGATTGAGTATGTACGTTGAAGTATCAACGGCATTGCACCAAAACTTTTGAGGTATGGATTGCTCATTAAGCATGGTGCGACTCATTTCTTGTAGGGTTCTATTTTTTCTTTCAACTACCCCATTCGATTGTGGAGTGCGCGGAGCCGAGAAGTTGTGAGTAATACCATTAGCGTCACAAAAAGCTCCAAATTGCAATTCATTATCGAATTCCCTACCATGATCCGTTCTAATAGACACTATAAGACTTCCTAGTTGTCTTTGGATTTTCTTGCTTAATATTTCAAAATAATTAAACGTTTCTGTTTTGTTCTTTAAGAATTTTGTCCATGTGTACCTAGAGTAATCATCCACTATGACCAAAGTGTAGTAGTTGCCTCCATAACTTTGGATAGCGGATGGACCAAATAAATCCATATGTAGTAATTCTTGACACTTAGTTGTAGACATCATGTTTTTAGCTTTATGACTAGAATGAACTTGTTTTCCTACATTACAAGCGTCACAAAAGTGATGTTCATATTTTAACTTAGGTAGATCTCTTATTAGATCTTTGGATGATAGCGATTGAAGAAGTCGCATATTGGCATGACCCAATCTTCGATGCCATAAGGTTGAAGTATCATCCATAGAGGTAAGACATAGTTTGTCTTTAGGTTCATTACCGATTTTAATGACATAGACTCCATGTTTCCTAATTCCTCTTCCTATGGTTATGCCATTTTTTAATATCTTACTACCGGTTTCGGTAAAAAGTACATTGCGCTTTTTATCACATATTTGTCCTATACTTAAAAGGTTAAAGTTTAGGTTTTCTACGTGACACACATCGTTAATGGTTAGAGATTTGTTAGAAATCATACCTTTACCGATGATTTAACTTTTGCTATTTCCAAACACCACATTACCTCCATTGAAGGATTCATATGTGGAGAATAGATCTTTATTGTCGGTCATGTGCCTCGTGCACCCGCTATCCTTGACCCATTCATCCGGGTCTAGGTCGACCTTTAAGCACACCTAAGAAAACAATTAACTCAAAAGTTTGGTTCCCATTTGTTCATGGGTCCATTAATGTTAAACATTTCATTCATGTTAGACACGTATGGATAAGGTGAGTATGCATTCCATGGAGCAAAGTTTTGAAAAGAAAAACCATTTTGCATACTTGGGTTCCATCCCATTTGATGGTTACTTCTCGGGTAAACATTATTAGGTCTCCTAGATGGATTAGGTTTTGAAAAAGATGGAGCTTTGTTTCTTGCAAAAATAGGATTATATTTTGGAGGTGGTTGTCTAGTGGTGAAATGAGTTGGTTTCTTTTTATTAATGATAACAAAATCAGTTCTAGATGAAGAAGCTACGTTATTACCACTGTTTGCTACAGCAGACCCACGGATCCTTGGCTTAACACTAGCCGGTTCCCTTTTTATGGGATCCGTGGGATCCGCCACAACAGTGGTTGGTTTTTCTAGTGCCTTAACAAATTGTGTTTCTTTGTTTTCACTAGTTGATGGATCAAGTTGTTGAATACCTAAACCTTTTTTGTTGTTACCAGTTTTAACACTATCTAAT
Source organism: Chrysanthemum seticuspe (assembly GCA_019973895.1). Lineage (NCBI taxonomy): Eukaryota > Viridiplantae > Streptophyta > Magnoliopsida > Asterales > Asteraceae > Chrysanthemum > Chrysanthemum seticuspe. The sequence continues at coordinate 261,035,218 of BPTQ01000005.1, read as the reverse complement.
ATCATATCTAAAGTATTCGTACTTATTCTAGCAATTTTAGAATCTAGTTGATCAACTAGTGTTTGAAGTTGAACGCAAAGTTCACATTCACCACTTGCTATTTTACCCTTTTCTAGACGTTTCAATTTTGCTTTTAATTCTATGACTTCTTTATCTAAACGTTGGTTTTGACTTTTTAAAAGCTTGTTTTTGTTAATTAGTTTTAAGCTAATATTGTACAGTTTGTCATATTCATTATGCAATGAGTCGTCATCTAGTGATGAGCTACTATAGTATTCGTGACATACCTCGTCATTTTCCATGAGACAAATTTCTTCGTCCTCCTCGTCGCTCATTCCCCACGTGCCGCTCACGAACGCCTTTTGATCATCCCGTTTGGGACACTTACTAATAAAGTGGTTTGGGTCCCCACATTTAAAGCAAGCACGATCATCCCTTGGCTTCTCGTCCTCTTTACTTTTCCGGAATCCTTTCTTGTCGTCATACGGTTGTTTGACGTATCTTCCCTTCCTTCTAAAGAACTTTTTAAAGTCCCTTACCGCCATAGCATACTCCTCGTCGTCACTATCCAAAGAGGAGTTCTCTTCATCGCTTGAAGCCTTTTTGGCTTTAAGGGCAAGAGATTTGTGTTTCTCTCTCACCTTTGAGGCTTCGGAGTCTTTAGCAAGGACAAGCTCGTAGACTTTTAAGTTGCCTATGAGTTCATCAAAGGTGAGGATTGTCAAATCCTTTGACTCTTCGATCGCCGTCACCTTGGATCTCCACTTGGATGGAAGTGCCCTTAGATATCTCCTAACATGGTTACGGCTAGAAAAAGATTCATCAAGTGCTTGTAAAGATGTAATAATAGTATTGAAATTAGCAAATGAATGATCTATAGTTTCCTCATCCGATATTGAAAACTGTTCATATTATTGAAAAAATAAATCAATTTTATTATTTTTAACTTGTTTATTACCTTGATGAGTTACAACTAAAGAATTCTAAATTTCTTTAGAAGTTTTAAGAATAGAAATTATTTTGAATTCCTTTTTGGGTAAATCATTATACAAAACCATTTTAGCTTCACTATTTTTAGAAAGCTTTTTCTTCATTTCATCGTTTAGTTTATCATGAGGTATTTAACTAAAATTCCTTTATCATCTTTTGAGGTAGCCTCAAAATCGCCTTCAACAACAATGTACCAAAGATCAATATCTTTAGACTTCACATATGTTTCGAATCTATTTTTCCAATATATAAAACCATTAGTTTCAAGTATTGGTGGTCGTTGCATAGATTGCCCTTCCTTGTAATTTTCAGAACCCATAGTGATCGAAAAGTTTTTAAAATACGGTTTACTTTGAAACTTTTATAAACTTAGCTCTTGATGCCAATTGTGGAAAACTAGAAGGGGGGGTTGAATAGTTTTGCCGATTTTAAGTTAGTTTCAAAAACTTTAGATTCGATAATATGTGAGATCGTATGGATGTAGAGAAAGTACAGATCTAATGATAAAGCAAGTAAATAAAGTAAATCAAAGGGATAGAAATGACACAACCGATTTATAGTGGTTCGGCTACAAGGACACCTTCCTTGCCCTACTCCACTCCCTGAGTCACCTACTCGAGAGTTCAAGCACTATGTCAACAAACTCCTTCAACTTGGCGGAAAAGCCTTCACAACGTTGCTTACACCTGTTAGATATAGGATTTCACAAACACATTAAACCATAACCATGTGGGGCGTTAACAATGTTTAGAGAGAGAAAGTTCTAGTGAGAGAAAGGAAGAGAGTTGGGAACTATGTGAAACAAAGAAAAATAGTATTGAAGCTCCAACCCTCTACCTTGGGAGGTAGAGGGTATTTATAGTTTCCTACAAACAAACGCCACCTACGGGCTGTGGATCAGGCATACAATGGGTAAAGACCCGTTCGTCTTCTACGGTGTTACATAACTAAACACTACTTAACATAAAATGACTACGACTACGAGCTTTCAAACGATTACATATACTTGAGGTGACCGATTCTTTAATACCTGGAATTTCTAATTCCTAACAGTCTCCCCCTAAGGGAGGTCACCTCAAACACACATTAAAATTACATTGAATACTAACAGATATTACATTGACATTGTTCTTGGATTCTTGTCCATGTCCTTTGTTCTGTAGCTCGTAGTCTTTGATTCTTCATTATTGCATGTTTGGATACTCTGAGTGGAGGTCTTTAACTGATCCACGTGATACTGAGTTTTGAGCCGGCTTTGAGATCATCAGCCACATTAAATCTCTGACTCAACCTTTGTGGTGTTGGTAATTAATGATGTTGTGACTTTTGGACCGACATGCTCACATTCTGGATCATGATTTATTCTTATCAGAGTAGCGAAAGCTTTCGTTGATTCATGACATTGGCAGCAGAGTAGTAGAAGCATGGAGTGAAAATATCAGAGTCATTGATGCACCAATCATGATTTCTTTAGATATGAATGTGTTGTGTGAGCATGCGGCTATGGATTGACCGCTCCATTCTGATCAACTACAAACATCGGGGTGTACCTGCATAAGACAGTTAGCAATAAAGCGCACGAAAGTGTCTTTGATCACTTTCGATGAATTGAGGTACACGGCCCACGGTTCCCCGTTGATCAGTACAAGTACTGCCTGTGATCAGGTATAATTCCGAAGAATTTCCTTGACAGGGTTTCGCAGCTGCTCTAGCCGTTCTCAAACCGGAGCGTCTCAAAGAAGACAACACGGAGTGAGTGAACCAGTGAATAGAGATTCACTGATTGATGAAAAAAGATTTGAAAAACAATCGTGTATAGCTCAATAGAAATTGTTTTTGCAATACAACGAAGTTTTAGAGAAAAATCATTTATCAATCATAAACACCTTTTGATTTGAAATAATTGTACACAGTCGATGTGCTAGAGAAAAGAGTTTTTAAGCACAACAACCGGTTTTTCAAAGGCATCCGTCAATCCATTTTCTTGGACCTGGATTGATTCAATTTTGAATCGCTCCACTGATGAGGTCCATATGACACAATCAAGTCTTGGCAATACCACAAGGATAGTGCGTAGGACTCATAAGATATAATCTCACATTCCACATTGTGTGAAATAGTGAGTCTTCAATAAATAAGTGTTCTAAAGAGATTAATTGATGATCTCGTGGCTCTAGACTCAATTAGTGCTCTTTTGGTTTCCTGTGCCGGAGACTAGGGAGAGGGTCTCGTTCTTCAATATCAACAATCTCTAAGAGAGAGTCGATAGATTATGTAGGTTCCCTGTGAGAATGAAACAAGCCCTTTTAAGAGGAACTTGAGTAGCTTGGAAAGTTAGTGCAGTGCGTCACTGGGTCCATGACGTCTTGTCTTCAATACTAGTGTTACCTTAGTAACCACCAGTAGCATATGAATTGAACCCGGTTTCTGCCCTAAGGTTGAATAAAATGGAGGGCTATTTCTTTTCACCCTTTTTCTCATTCAATTCTTTTTCATTCTTCAACCCCTTCAGTGCTTACCGAGACTTCATAACTAGAACCTTGTTGGGTTTGTTCCAGTACTAGCTCAATCTCAGTCTGCACTCTTCCCATATCTCACTTTTCTCCTTTTTTCATCATACCTAAGGACTTCTACACTATCTAGTGGATTGTCCCTGGGTAGATCCCTCCGGTTCAGGCGGATCATGGGACCTCAACCTAACCTTATCAACCTTATATCACCATACATAAAGTAAAGTTGGTCGGTCTTTTTGGTATCGTTCATCTGCCATTGGAACCAATTGAAAACCATTTGAAAAACAATCAAGATACTTGTGATATAGAATCAAAGCATTTTGTATCTTAATTGTTTTGATATTTTAGAAATTCTCCCCCTCAACATATGCATAAAAATTTAGAATTTGTTTAGCACATGGAGGCAATAGATCTTTGAAATCGTTAGATTGAGATTGAAAGGTCCAATCTTTTGATTAACATTTTCTAAAATGATCATCATCACTTCCTAATCAATTTGAGTAGATAAAAAATTTTAAAGAAGGATGAGGTTTTCACAAGTTTGCTCCCCCTCAATATATGCATAGATGTTTGAGAATATTTTGCACATATTAGGAAAAGACTGCACATTGAGATAAATTGATAACGTTTCAAATATTTGTGGTTTAAGATAGATGCTCCCCCTCAACGTGTGCATGGAAAATTTGAAATCGTTTGTCACTTGCGGGGAGGCAAACATACTAATCACTTATGAAACCATCTATCGAATAATCAGTTTAAATCCAATTTAAATCACAAATTCTCCCCCGATCACAATTATCAAATCATTTGAGAATCGTGATCTCAGTAGATTTAAATTGTTTTTGAAAGCTTTTTAAGGAGAATTGTGACTTGATTTTGAAAACGTTTTAACTGATAAGGATTGAATTCTGAGACTTTAGACTCCAAAGATTTAAACATGCTTGAATATCTTTTGAAAACAAACCCTTGTTTGAAAACAAATACACTTTTTAATTAAAAATCATTCTCCCCCTCAATCAATGACATAAGTTGTTGATTGAGATAGATAGTTTTAACAACCGTTTAGTACAAATGATTTTCAAAAAATTGAGCCCGAGTAATTTTTCAAAGCAATTCGTTTTCCTTGGATAGTGAGATTTTTTTTTTATATAATCAGAGCATGAGATTTGAAAAACAAGATAAAGTATGGCTCTTTTCTTTCTTTTTAACACGGGTTACTGCCTAAAATGACAATAAACCACTATTTTTCTTCGCCTCATTTTTTTTTTTTTTTATGAAAAACTATGTACATTCGATGAACATCTAAAGACCCGTGACATTCTTTGAATATCAACACAAAGTCCGTAGATGATATTGAATCGAGAAAAACATGACAAAATGACAATATTTTTTGAGGATTTTTCGAATTTTTCACTTTTTTTTATGGATTTTGAAAGTTTTATATTTTTCTATTTGATTTTTGAAGGTTTTGTAATTTTTTTTTTTTTTTTTTTTTTTTTTTTTGAAGAAAAAATATATACAAAGAGATAGATGAAGAAAGACCTTTATTCCTCGTCTTCCTCTTGAAGACGTTTGAGTGTTTCTGGTTGAAGGCTTTTCATGCCAAGTCGTGGAAGAATAAACTCAAAACGTTCTCTTGGAAGAGCTTTGGTGAAGATGTCTGCTAACTGGTATTCAATCCTCACGAAATAGAGTTCCACCACACCTTTTTCCACTTGTTCCCTGATGAAATGATGTCGAATGTCGATATGCTTTGCTCTTGAGTGTTGAACGTTGTTGCATGAGAGAGCAATAGCACTTTTATTATCACAGTACAGAGGGATTTTGTTGAATACAAAGCCATAGTCAGTTAATTGAGATCTCATCCATAGGATTTGAGCACAACAAGATGACATGGCTATGTATTCAGCCTCTGCAGAGGAAATAAAGGTACTCATTTGCTTCTTTGAAGACCAACTCACAAGCTTATCACCCAAAAACTGAGCACCTCCAGACGTACTCCGACGAGTATCTTGACACCCTGCATGATCTGCATCTGCATATGCTGTTAGTGACATACCGGTGTCCTTCGGGTACCAAAGTCCCATGTTGATGGTTCCTTGGAGGTACCGAAAGACCCGTTTAACCGCTTCAAGGTGATTTTTGGTAGGCTTAGCCTGGTATCTAGCACACATGCATACAGCGAACAGAATATCAGGTCTACTGGCTGTGAGGTACATCAGGGATCCGATCATGCTACCATATTTCGTTTGGTCTACCATGATCCCTGAGTGGTCCTCATCCAGTTTTGTACGCTCAATCATGGGAGTGTCAACAGGGTCACTAGAATCAAATCCAAATTTCTTTAAAATCTCATTTGCATATTTAGATTGATTTATGAAAATGCCTCCGGGACTTTGTGAAATTTGTAATCCCAAGAAAAATGACATTTGTCCCATCATTGACATTTGAAATTTAGAACCCATTTCTTTTGAAAAACGGTCACACTCATTGGGGTCAGTCGAGGCATATATGATATCATCAACATAAATTTGAACGTGAATTAAATGTTTGCCTGACTTTCTGGTGAACAACGTTGGATCAACTGCTCCTTTGCTGAATCCGGTAGATAGAAGAAACTTTGATAGCATATCATACCATGCCCTCGGAGCTTGCTTTAAACCATAAAGAGCCTTCTTCAAACGATAAACATGAGTAGGATGCTCTGGATTCACAAAGCCTTCAGGTTGGCTGACGTAGACGACCTCTTTAAGATCCCCGTTAAGAAATGATGTTTTAACGTCCATCTGATAAACAACCATGTTCTTGCTAGCAGCATTAGCCAAGAAGATTCTGATCGCCTCGATACGAGCAACTGGAGCAAAAGATTCCTCAAAGTCTATCCCTTCTTCTTGACGATAACCTTTAGCCACTAACCTAGCCTTATTTTTCAAAACATCACCATGCTCATCAAGCTTCACTTTGAAGATCCACTTAAGTGCAATGATCATAGCACAATATGGAGCTGGTACTAATTCCCATACATCTAATCGATCAAACTCATGAATTTCATCTTGCATGGCATTGAACCAGCTGTCTTCATTCATAGCAGTTTTAACATCTTTAGGTTCGATCTTTGAAAGTACTGAGTTAAAGAAGCACCATAAGGCATCAGTAGCAAGCTGTTTACGAGTGGATACCGGACGAGAAGGGTTTCCAATGATGTTATCCAATGGGTGATCATGTGTCCATTTTCTAAGATGTTCATGTAGTTGTGGTTGTGGAACCGAAGTAGCAGAGTCGATGTCTCCTGATGAAGATGGTTCAGATGATGATTCAGGAGCAAATATATTTTCAAATGGAGCATCTTCGGGAGTAGCAAAGGGATTGACTTCATCCTGTGGATCAGAAGCATTTCCATGATGTACACTTGATGATTGAAGATTTGTTGACGAAACAGATTGGTCAGCAGCAGGCGCTTCTTGGCTTAATGACATAGAAGTTAAAGGGTTAATTTCATTGACAGGGATATAAGCAGCCTCTGGTGATTAAATTGTCATATCATTGTTACTTGGCTCAAATTGTTCATCAAACATTGGATCAAACAGTTTCTTTAAATCATCTTCTGAAGGAGGTACATATGGAGTTGCTGATGAGGAGTTTGGTACAAGAGATGAACCAATGGGACTGCTTTGAAGTGTGGGTCCTGAACTGGATTGTCTAGGAGCCATCTGACCGGTCAGCTCATCAAATGTGACATGAATTGTTTCCATAATATTTCGAGTTCTCTTGTTGTAGATTCGGTAACCTTTTGTGTTAGGTGCATAGCCTACAAAAACTCCAATGTCTGCTTTAGCTCTCAGTTTTCCTAAATCTTGACCATCATTAGTTGGATAACATAAAGCATCGAACACACCAAGGAATGAAAGATCAGGTTTTCTGTTGTGGACAAGTTCATATGGAGTTTTTCCATGAGCAGTGTGAATTAGGGATCGATTTTGGGTGTAGCATGCAGTGGCGATGGCTTCACCCTAGAGAAACATTAGAACTTTTGAGTAAATTAGCATAGTCCTTGCGGCTTCCACAAGAGTTCGATTTCGTCTTTCAACTACACCGTTCTGTTGAGGAGTTCGAGGAACACTTCTTTGATGACTGATTCCAATACTTTCATAAAACTCACCAAGTTGTTTGTTAACAAACTCAGTTCCATTGTCTATTCGGATGATTCTGACCATTTTGTTACGACGAACCTGCAGCTGTTTGATGAGTTTGATGATGATATCTAGAGTTTCATCCTTTGTCTTTAAGAACTTTACCCAGGTGAATCTAGAGAAATCATCCACCACAACTAACACATATTTCTTCCCAAAGATATTCTGCACTCTCATGGGTCCACATAAGTCCATGTGAATTGTATGGAGAACTTCTGCGACTGAGTTTGTAGGTTTGGGTTTATGGGCATACTTCTTGCTTTTTCCCAATTGGCATGCTGAACAAAGATGATCCTTTTCATACGTAAGTCTAGGTAGACCTACAACTAAGTCCTTTCTGGAGAGATCATTGATGGTGCCGAAGTTCAAGTGATTGAGACGACGATGCCATAACCATGACTTTGTTTTAGAAGCCTTTGACAACAAGAAAATTGGAGAAGACTTCATCATATCTTCGATAGAGATGGTGTATAGATTTGAGCCACGTGAACCTCTTAAAAGTTCCTTACCATCAAGTTCTCTAACGAAACAAGTATGTTTTCTGAAGGCTACTTCTAGATCAGAATCGCAGAATTGACCAACAGAGAACAGGTTATGACCAAGACCTTCCACATAATATACCTTGGAGATAACACTTTTTCCAACAACATAATCTCCATAACCCTTAATTGCACCGAAGTGATCATTCCCGAATCTAACTGTCCCGCTGAATTTGCTCACGAAGATCATGAGCCGCGACCGGTCTCCAGTCATATGCTTGGAACAGCCTGAGTCCAGGTACCACAGAACGATTTGAACGATCTGCAGTTGAACACAGACAAGAATGGATAACTGGATAATTGGGATCCCCATGCAAGAATGGGTTCCACTTGGTTAGTAACAGTAATTGGAACACCCACATCAGAAATAGAAACATCCATATCAGAAGTAGAAGCAATGGAATCATTGGGAATAGATGCAGTGCTGGTGTCTGTATTTGACCTATTCAAAGTATGTTCACTTCTTAAGGGAATAGTTCTACCAGTAGGCATCCATTTTCTAGTGGGCATAGTCTTAGCAGTTTGAGGACAAAACTGATTCTTCTTATGGCCAAAAGGTATCCAATAATAACCTATCTTTATAAATGTTCTTCCTGTGGGTTTCCACTGTTTTCTAACAATCTTTCGTCTTTGCCTTTTAGCCTTCTTTGCACGATTATTAGCATTAAAAATTTTAACTGGGCATTTGACAGCATTAGACAAAGCATTCACACCACATTCATGATTAACAACAGAATTCAAGCAGACATCATTACAAGGTTTGCAAATAGTATCAGAATTCGAATTAATTACAGTACGCCTATGGCTAATACTAGAATCAACACGATTCGTTTTATTTAACTCAAACTTAGTGTTCCTAGGGTGATCTTCTACTTTCTTCCAATGCACATTCTTAGCTTGCGAGGTCCTATCATTCCTTGTATTGTCTTGAGACTTTGACCTGCTCGCTTTAATGTCACTGTTTACTCCTGTAGAGGGAATGGGAACATTAGTTGGTTTTGCTAATTTATGCATTTCCTGTTTAGATGTGCTGGGATCTGAACTATTTGAAGGCACAATAAAGTTCACTCTCTTAACAGTAAAAGTGCTAGGATTTGAACTCCTAGAGGGCACACTCGAGTTCACATTCTTAGCACTAACAGATTTGGAATCTGAACTACTTGAAGGCACACTAAGGTTCACGTTCATAACATTTGGCATTGAATGACTTGCATGCTTGGCACTAGGCATTGAACAAGATATCAAGGGATTGACTTGCTCACCTAAGGTTTTAGGGCATATTGTAATTAAGCATTCTAGAAGTTCTTGAGATCGTTTGGCATATAAGCATGCATGGCCAATTGCATTATCAACTGGTTTCTCTAACTTATCCTCTTCTACAATCTCACGGAGACATTCTAGGTTGTCCTTAAGGTATGAGAAATATGTTTGAATAACAAGTTTGTTATTCCTAAGATGAGGAGGAACATATTTCACAGTCAAAGCATATTTATTACAGACATGCACCTTTGAAGCACCATTCTCCCCATTGGTCATTGGCATTTTCCCTTTTACCTGACTCTTCAGATTCTCAATTTCCTTTTGCAACGAGGTTATTTTTTCGTTATTTTTGTTACGAGTGACTTTAATTGACTCAAATAACTCATTGAAATGATGTTTAACCTTTTCATTTTCTTCTAGAAAACTCTCATTTTCCTTTTGTAAGGCATTAACCAAGTTTTGAAGATGAAAATTTTGAGAATTCCGAGAATCTAAAGGAGGAGGCATTTGGGAGCCAGTCATATTGTTCTTTTCACCCTTTAATTGAGAGATTTGGGCTTTCAACTTTCTAATCGTGTTACAGTGAGCTTGAATCTGTTCGTCACGTTTGTTTAGTTCAAAAACTGCATCAAACTCTGGAACATCCGAGGATATCTTGATGTTTGAGGTTTTAACATTTTCTTTAAGATGTTGATATTTTAGTTGCAAGTCAAAATGTTCAACTTCTAGCTTAGAAAAATGTTTTACCAAATTATCGTGATCATCATGTTCAATTTTATCACTTAGTTTAGAGTTTTTGATTTCAAGCTCAATGACACGATCATGGTAGACTTTCAACGCAACAGATAATTCATGAAATTGAGAAGCAGTAATAGAGCAATTAGTAGCAGTGTAAAACACATCTTGAGAGATACATTCAGAAATCAGATTCTCATTTAAGGTATGAAAGTTCTTCCTCTCAATTTCATTATATTTTAATGCTCGCTCATAGTCACTAACTTCAATTATCATTGCATCAAATTCTTTTTCCATCCCTTTAATATTTGTATCCATCCCCTTTTTAAGACTCTCAAAGTGATCTTTTAATTGTTTAAAGAAATGCATGACTTCAGTTAAATAACATTCTTTTGTTTGTTCAAAGCCCCTTTCCCCTTCAGTTATCCCAGTGGGTGTGATTCTTTTCTTACAAGTTTTCTCAAAATCAACAAATAATTGAAAGATCACATATTGACTGATTAAGGTCTTGCTCTTAGTGGCAATAGTTCTAGGAACTAAGTGCATTGGTGTATTGGGAGGATACACAATCGCTGCAGGCATTCTCCTAAGGGGAGGGTTTGTTTCAACAATATTTTCAGCTTTTTGCTTATCTAAGTCCTTTTTCCAAAACACTTGTTCAGGTGTTAACAAAGTTTGAGGCTTAAACTTGTTTAAGGAAATCCAATTTTCCTTTTTGTAATCATGGGGTTTGATCATTATGTTATTCTTTTTACATTCAGGATCATCTAGCTTCTTATTCATTTTCTCCCTAGATGCATCATCTAATTTTCTATCTTCCTCAGTGCACTCAACGCAACTAGGTTTCTGTCTAGGCTTAAGGATTTCATTACCATCATAAATTACATTTTTAGCTGCTTTAGCTATCTTTCCGTACTCATGGTTGGGTTTATCTATGATGGGAACACTATGCTTATCGCTTAAAACTCTATGCTTAGTGACCATGTGAGCAGTTTGAAAGGTATTCCCTTGTACGTACAACTTATTTTCAAGCTTGTTTTTCAAGGTTTTTAGATTAGAAAAATCATTCAAAAGTTTTGATTCCTTAGCACAGAATTCTTGCTTAAGCATTTAAACATTTTCTTGAAGTTCTTGTTTTTGCTTAGCGGTTTTAGAAAGCTTTTCTTGTAAGGAGGTTAACTCTTGTTTTAATACTTCTTCTCTAAACTTACTTTGTCTAATAGTTGTACGTATTTGGTCATCCATATCCTGCTCACGAGTGGTTAACTCAAACTTAGCTCGTTGTTCATAAATAGCAACACGTTCTTTATAAGCATTAAGCTCAGAGATAACAGAATCATCAGGGGCACATGCAGTGTATTCATAAAAAACATAGTCATTGTTGACTGCAGAAGATGCATCACTTGGTACAACTTCACTTTCACTTTGTTTCACATATTGATCATATGGGACAACATTGATATTCCCCATATTTTCAATATTTGATTCAATAGTTTCAGTTGTTTGTACTTTGTCATGCATCTTTTGCACATCAGCATCATCGTATAGTTTTAATACCTCTGAGATGAGTTTATCTTTGGATGGGCCAACTTGTGGTGAAGATGAGACCTTAGGAGAAACCATTGGAGAAATGCTAGCCATAAAAATTGTGTGTGCAGTAGGTCCATCATTTACATCAGAGTCGTATGCATCACAATCAGCGACTTGAAAGGCATTCTGATGATTGTGACCTATCTCCTGAATTGGCTGCTCATCCACATCTGCATCATAGGTCTTGGCATTGCCCTCAGCGAGAAACAACAACTCTTCTTCATCCAAAGCTGCACCATTATCCTGAGCTTGCACAAGCAACATCTTATCTCTGAAGTATTCTGCATTCTGTAGACGTTTTGGAGATGTGCAGTTCCTAGCAATGTGTCCTTCACCACCACAGTTGTAGCATTTGATTGGCTTTGCTTGACCCTGGTTTCCATTCCTTCCCCTATTCTGATTTGCAGCATAACCTCTACCAGCTCCACCTCTTGCTTGTTCGTACTGCCTTTCTTGAACTGGCTGCACCATAACCTTCCCATCTCTGTCAGTGGCTTGATTGTGTGGATTGGATGCAGTTCTGAGATTGTTGTTGGTGTGTGGAAGAGAGTTCATGTTTTGACTAATCAGAAGAGCCAGTTGATTAATGAAGTTTCCCACATGTGCATCAGCATCAGCTTGTTTGAACATAGGATCAGGAATGAGTTTGTGATTACCATTACCCATAGGTATGACTTGTGAGGCTTTGGTTGTGATTCCGATGTTTGAGTAGAAAGCAGTTGAATCATTCGATGAGCTTGTCTCTCCCTAGTTGGTTTTGAACTGATTAAGAATCCTTTTTTCAAACATAGTATGTCTCTCATTCTGAAGGAGGAAGGCATAGAGTTGCTCATAGTTTAGATTCTGTAATCCTTTGTTTAGCTTTACAGAGGTGACAAACTTGTGCCATTCGGGATTCATGTTGTTCACAAACTTTGAGTTCAGCTGAATGTTTGGCATGGTCATTCTGATGTTCCTCATGTCATTAACAAGCTTGTGGAATCTCACGTAATACTCATAGACACTCTCATCTAGTTTCATCTTGAAGTGCTCAAATTCATCATAGAGTTGTGATTCTCTGTCTTCCATGGTTAATTCAGAACCTGAGAGAAGCATCTTGACATTATCCCATACAGCCTTTGCTTCAGTGTTGTGGGTGATAAGCTTGTATATGTCTTTTGGAAGACCTTGCAATATGATGTTAGAAGCCCTGATATCCGCATTGAATCTCTTCTTCTCCTTATCATTGAGCTCATCATACATCTTTGGTCTGTCTATTCCATAGATCATTGTTCCATCTTCAGCTGTATCAATTATGTCTCTAGTAGTCTCAACTCTATACCGTCCTTCATCAATCGATTTGAGAATGTTGACCCCATTTTCCTTTCCAAGACAGTACAATCTGATTCTTTGAGCCCAAGAGTCGTAGTCAGTTCTGTCAAGCATAGGTGGACGAGTATCTGACCCTGCTGCTTGAACGTCCTCAGCTACGGAAGAAACAATAGTAGGAACGATGTTTGCCATGATTACAAGTTCTACGGGATTTTACAATTCTTTGATTAAACCGGGAAATTGATTCTTTCACGGGATTTTACTAAACCAAAAGAACAACCGTAAGAATGTATCACGAAGAAGTGACAAGTCTAAAATTAGACAAGTAGTAAAACACACAACTCGCTTAGTTATCAACTCGCTAAACACCCAACTCGCTCAAGGAGACAACTCGCTTAAGGAATCAACTCGCTAAATAGCCAAGTCGCATTAGCATCAACTCGCAACACTGTCAACACGCTTAATGAATCAAGTCGCTAAATAGCCAACTCGCTTTGGTATCAACTCGCAACACAATCAACTCGCTTGAACACCAAGTCGCTTAAATTAACTCGCTAGCTTTACAACTCGCTTAATAGCTAAGTCGCTTTAGATATCAAGTCGCTTAAATAAACAACTCGCTTAGAACCCAAGTCGCATAAAAATCAACTCGCTAAACAGCCAAGTCGCATGTACCAACTCGCATCCAATAACAAAGCAACTCGCTTTGAAGAACAAAGTATCCGAGACTCAACTCGCTTCGTACAAACTTCTAAAATAACCACTTTACCAATCAAAAACAACCAAACCACAATGATTTAAGCCTTCCAATTCAAAACATAAACACATATAATGATCCTAAACACAAAAGTACAAGAAAAATTCAAACTTTAACACTAGAATTTGTCCAAATGAATCAAACTCTCCTAAACCTTTAATACCCCTAAAACCTTATGAAATCCACCAAAACAAGAAGCATGAAAGATAAGTGATCTAACCATGGCTCTTGATACCAATTGTTAGATATAGGATTTCACAAACACATTAAACCATAACCATGTGGGGCGTTAACAATGTTTAGAGAGAGAAAGTTCTAGTGACAGAAAGGAAGAGAGTTGGGAACTATGTGAAACAAAGAAAAATAGTATTGAAGCTCCAACCCTCTACCTTGGGAGGTAGAGGGTATTTATAGTTTCTTACAAACAAACGCCACCTACGGGCTGTGGATCAGGCATACAATGGGTAAAGACCCGTCCGTCCTCCACGGTGTTACATAACTAAATACTACTTAACATAAAATGACTACGACTACGAGCTTTCAAACGATTACATATACTTGAGGTGACCGATTCTTTAATACCTGGAATTTCTAATTCCTAACAACACCTTTTTCCAGTACAAAGCTAAATACCGAGTCCATAACAAGGTGGACCAAACCAACACGACTATTACACAACAAATATGTGAAATATCAAATACAAGATCTTCGCTACAGAAATCTTGCAGAGGAACAAATCAATCAAGGACCCCTTGCTTGGATGACTTGTAGAATGCTCGTGATCTCGCCTTAGAGAAGGACCTATATGAGAATCACTAAAGAAAGAAAGAAGGAAGTACTCTCTAGATCAAGTGATCTTTTGTTAGAAGAGAATGAGAGTATATGAGAGAATTAGTAAGAAGAGGGGTGAGTTAGAATGAAGAAATGGCTCTCTACTTATAGGCAAATTTTGCCACTGTTCCCCGGATCCCACGGATCCTTCCTACAAGGGATGCGTCTAGGGTAATCCTAGGGATCTGTGGGACGCTCCTCTTTGCCCATGGGTTTTTTAGTTATGGGTCATGGGTCATGGGTTATGGGTTGGTCCATGGGTATTCTTTTAGATTCAATGTATCTAATGAGTACATTGTATCTAGTCAAGTGGGTATGGGTTAGCACCATGGGTTATGGATATGATCCATGGGTTGTGATTTTTACCCATCCTAATAAACTATTACAAGAAATTATTTATTACTACATTTTGTATTTAAATGGCTATATGTAAATGTTTTACAAAAGTAACATGTATCCTTATAGTTGTACTTAAGATAACATTATATTTGTTATCATAAAAACACAAAGAGATCGCAAAATATTAATAAACGTTTTTACGCTTTATTTGTATTAACAATTTTGTCTATGGATGATTGTTTTTACCCATTATTCTTGATTAAACAAAGAAACTAAAGTGTGGTTGTAATAAGAATGCTTTTTGATTATCAAGTTGGATTGATTGGAAACAACTAAAAGGTCGTAAGATTAGTTGTTTACGATCAATTGTAACCTTTTGTCTATAATCGGTTACCTTTTGTATTGACCATTTCTTAAGCAAATTTGATAAAGCAAATGGATGTTTTTGTGTTTAAGTTTGTGAAAGTAAACTTATGAAACTTGAATTGATCTTGAATTGATTGGTTAAACTTAATGCTTATTTTTATGAACTAAAATATTGACAAAGGTTTAACTTGTAAGAACAATAGATTAGTACACCAACTAATTAAAATAACCAACATGTTAAGAGGTTAACACAATCATACTAATCGAGGATAAGAAACTAGTTTAAGCAAGTGTAGTTTTTAATCATCTGAATTTCATTATATCTATTTTCGTTGTTATATACTTTTGGATTGCCTAGTTGATTTAGACTTGTAATTCAGATTCACTCAAATCTCTGCGAACGATCCCGACTTACCTTCAAAATCTTGCTATAACGGACGAGTGCACTTGCTAGTATGTGTTATTGGTAAAATTGGTAAATCTTCTTTTATAAATTTAAAACTTGTACACACGTAGCACATCAGACGAAGTTAAAAACAAAATAAAGCATTTTCACAAAATTAACATGAGAATTAAGCAATAATGAAAAAGATATATAAAACACACAAATAAAAATGAAAAACAAACACGCAAACAAATAAACATGGTTTGCCTCCCAAGAAGCACTTTTATTTATTTATGAGTCTTTTAGCTAGACTCGAAGCCATACCCTACGTGACTTCATTTTCATCATCTTCTTACTCATGATGATTTCTATTGGGATTTTCCATAGCATAGTTATGTCCGATTATGTATCTCTCTAGAAAATCATCATGCCTCCATTCGGTTCTATATTCCAGTCCTAGTTTCATGCATTCTTTATAAAATATGAATATCTTACTCATCACATAGTCTACTCATCTCCTTTTATCCTCCTCATTCCTAAAGTAGACCGATTGCTTAAGTTATGTCTCATCATTGGATAGTGACGAGAATTGCTCAATCATAAATGGCATGTGGTAGGCAATCTCAGCGGCCTTTTCCTTGAATCTAACTATCCCTAATGCTAGGTCATAAGTCATTCCGGAGCTATCTATGAATGGCTTTCCTAGAACTACATAGGATAAGCTAGGATCTATAGCCGTACTAATATCCTCCACAATCACGAAATCCGTCAGGTACGTGAAGCTTCCTACATAAACGGGCAATCCCTTAACTCTACCAAGGAAGTTACATCTTATTTTAAGATCATCAGGATCTTGCCTACTTGGGATAGGTTTTTTCATCACCCAATTATAGTATGTGCTAGTCATGATGTTTATTGGGGACTTGCGATCGATGTAGGCTTTTGCCATGAATAGGTGTCGTATGCAACATGGTATGTTGAGATTCCTAAGATTTCCAATAGTGGTGTGCGGGGGTCTCATAGCATAAAAGGGATGAAGGTCACGTACTAGATGTGGGTGGTATGAAAGTTCCTATTCCGTAGGAAACTTGTTGAAGTATTTGTCACCTACGTCGTCTACTTCTTTAGTTGTTTCACCCTTAGGAGTTTTACTAACCTCACACACTGTCTCATGGTTCTCTTCATCATTATTCCTATTTATCTCACTAGGGTGATGGCATTGACAAAGTAAACGTGTTTTGATGAAGATGGGTCCCTATTCTCATTGCCTTTTGATGAAGATGGGTCCCTATTCTCATTGCATTTTCATCATTATTCCTATTATTGTTGATGGTGATTATGAACCTGTTGATAGAAATACTTCTATTGGTAGAGACGAAAGTGCTCTTTACGAACGTCAAAATGATGATCAAAAGAAAATGCTTTCGAAAAATAATAAGGCAAAAATCATTTTATATAACGTCTTACCAAAAAAGGAATATGAAATAGTTTTTATGCATAAAACAGCTAAAGATATTTGGAACTCTTTTTGTAATTACTCATTAAGGTAATAAGCAAGTTAAAAATAATAAAATAAATTTATTTGTTCAACATTATGAGCAATTTTCAATATCGAATGATGATAGTATTGATAATGTATTTGCTAGATTTAACACTATCATTACTTCATTACAAGCACTTGATGAATCTTTTTCAAGTCGTAATCATGCCAGGAGATTTCTAAGAGCACTTCCACCTAAGTGGAGACCAAAGGTGACAGCCATAGAAGAATCAAATGACCTGTCGATTCTTTCTCTCAACGAACTTATTGGCAACCTAAAAGTCTATGAAATGGTGTTGGCAAAAGATTCTGAGGCTTCTAAAGACAATAAAGAAAAATATAAGTCACTGGAACTAAAAGCCAAAAAAGAATCAAGAAATGAAGAAACTTCCTCTTTGGATAGTGAAGATGAAGAATATGCCATTGCGGTTAGGGACTTTAATAACGTTCTTAGAATAAGAAGGATATTTGTGAAACAACCTCATGATAACAAGAAAGCCTTCCGGAAATACAAGGAAGACAAAAAGGGAAAAGTTGATCGAAAGTGCTTTAAGTGTGGTGATCCAAATCACATTATTAGTGATTATCTCAAATATTCCAATAGTGAGCAAAAGGCATTCGTTAGTGGGTCATGGAGTATGAGTGAATAAGAGAAAGACTAGATTTGTCTCATGGCAAAAGAATCCAACGAGGTACACTCTATTTCTCTTTACTATAGTATTTCTTCTTTAGACATTTAGAATATAACAAAATATGTAAGATTAGTCTTAAGGTCATTAATAAAAACAAATATTTGAAAAGTAAAAATGAACATCTAGATAATGAAGTCTTTGAACTAAAAAGAAAAATAAAAAGACTAGAAAAGGATAAAGGGATTGACTTAGAATGCAAATCTTGTTTAGATCTTAGGATAAAAAATGAACTCCTTGAAACTAAACTTGCTAGATTTAAAAATAGTACCCAATGTTTAAATGAAATAGTTGATAGTCAAAATTTAAAGAATAACAAGAAGGGTATAGGATTTAAAGAATGTATAGCTTCAAGTAGCAAAGTCAAACAAGTTACATTTATTAAACCTGTTGATAAAATTACTTCTTATGTGACGGATCCGGAGAATCCCTTGAAAAGGGATCCAGCTAGAGTAAAGCAAGGGATCCGACCACCTGGAACAACAAAAACAAATTTTGACCCATCCACATCATCTAGAAAGGATTTAATAGTAATAACTAAAAAGAATCTACTTGATACTACTGTTAGAAATGTTAATTAACCACCATCTTTAAGACATGGTCAAGATAGTACGAGAAGTAAGACAATTGTACAATAAACACCCAAAACACCGTTTAGGAGACAAAACACCATATTTCGAAAAAGCAACTATAACCAAACAAAATGGAACTACAATCCTCACAGCGGTAATCAATTCCAAACACCTAACTTTTCACCATGGAATCCATTTCTACAATTCCCTTTTATGAATCAAATGAATGGCTTATATAACGTAAATGGATCCATGAGATATTAGGGACCAAACGCTTGAATTGTTCTATGTTTATAGGTATGTCTAAAGGTAGATTTGGAACCGGATTAATAGATCAAGGATAGTGGGTGTACGAGACATATGATGGGTAATAAAAGCTTATTCTCCACTTACCAATCATACGATGGAGGTAACATTGTGTTTGGAAATAGCAAAAGAAAAATCATTGGTAAAGGTACGATCTCACATAACTCCCTAGCTATAAAAGATGTTAGTCATGTAGAAAGTCTTAACTTTAACTTACTTAGTGTGGAAAACTAGAAGGGGGGGTTGAATAGTTTTACCAATTAAAACTTCGTTTTAAAACATTTAGATTAACTTATATCAATCTATTTGGTTGTTTATGTTGGACGTTGATAGATAGATATATAAACGTGTAATGAAAGATAAAGAGTAATCACGACACGAGTATTTATAGTGGTTCGGCTACAAGGACACCTTCCTTGCCCTACTCCATTCCCCGAGTCACCTACTCGAGAGTTCGTAAACACTACACGACACCAATCTCCTTATGGCGGAAAAGCCTTCACAACGTCGCCTACTCTTTTTCCGGTGCTAGGCTAACCACCGGGTTCTTTCACTCCAAGGTGAACCACATCTATCACAACGTCGCCTACCCTTTATTAGGTACTAGGCTAAGCACCTAGTTCCATTACTATGGAGGAACTACTACCCATCACAACACAACACCTAATTTCAAGGAGATCCACTCCTTTTACAACACCATCAAGGATATCACCATCCTTGGAAATAAACTAATACTTATATGTATATCGATGCACCTCATCGATTATACGACCTAGGCATCCTTCACTAATGCCTTTGACACAACGCTTGGCACCTTTCACTAATGCCTTGGTCTTGACACCTTTAGCATTCTTCACTAATGCTTTTGACACGGACGTGAAGCACCTTTCACTAATGCTTTCGTCTTGACTCTTTCGGCATCCTTCACTAATGCCTTCAACACAACATCTCTACGGAGGAAGAAAGAACTATCAACAAGAGAACCTCAGTTGTCTTGATGATGACGAAGCATGGCAACTCATGGACTTGAGCTTGCTCGACTTCAAGAAGTGGTGATCTCGCCTTTAAGAGGAACCTAGAGAATCACACAAAAACAAAAGACAAACTACATAGAAAGATCTCTTAGGATCAGTGGTTAGAGAGGTACAATACTTGGAGAAAGTATGTGTGAAAGTGGTGACCCAAAAGGAAGAAATGGCTCACTATTTATAGAGGAGAAAACTTACTATTCCCCAGATCCCATGGATCCATCCCACAAGGGATCCGGCTAGCTAAAGCTAGGGATCCATGGGACGCTCCTCTTTACCCATGGGTATTTTGATCATGGGTCATGGGTCATGGGTTATGGGTTGATCCATGAGTTTCTTATTAGATACAATGTATCTCATGAGTTCAATGTACCTAGTCAAATGGTTTGGATAAAACCATGGGTTATGGGTCAATATCATTTGTTAGTTTTTACCCATTTTAGTATATACTAGTTTAAGTATATATTTACCCAAATATGTAAACACTAGTTGTTGTACATATGTATTACTAAATCATAAAATCACTTATACTTGTTTTAGTGTTTTATGTGAAAACGTAAGTGTGTTAGAAAACTATTGACTCAAACAGTTTACGTATTTTATTTGTTTCGTTAAAATGATTTTACGTTTGTTATCGACAAAACATTAGAAGATCGTAAAATATAAATAAACGTTTTTACGGCTTATTTGTATTAACACTTAGCATTAGTCAAATCGTTGATAAAAAGTGTAAAGTGGTATTTAGCAAAACCGGTAGTGAAGTACTTAAAGACGGCATTACCATAGGAAGAGGAATTAGGAAAAATGGTCTATTTGTAATAAAAATTGGAAACTCTCCTAAAGATAAACTTTGCCTAATCTCTATAGATGATTCTTCGACTCTTTGGAATTGAAGATTAGGTCACGCAAATATGCGACTTATTCAATAGCTATCATCTAAAGAGATTGTTAGAAATTTACCAAAACTAAAATATGAACACCATTTTTGTGATGCTTGCAATATAGGAAAACAAGTCCATGCGTGTCATAAAGATAAAAATACGGTTTCTACTACTAGGTGTCTAAAACTTTTATATATGAACTTGTTACGGATGAAACTTCTATATTTTGGTAATAGTAGACGACTACTCAAGATATAAATGGACTAGATTTTTAAAAAACAAAATTGAAGCATTTGATCACTTTGAAATATTGAGCAAGAAAATTCAAAAACAGCAAGGTTCTCATATTGTGTCTATCCGTACGGATCATGGTCGGGAGTTTGATAACAAAGTAAAAATTGGATCTTTTGTGATGCTAATAGTATTACACTATTACCCACAATTTCTCGGCTCCATGTACT
This sequence comes from Chrysanthemum seticuspe, assembly GCA_019973895.1. Taxonomy (NCBI): domain Eukaryota; kingdom Viridiplantae; phylum Streptophyta; class Magnoliopsida; order Asterales; family Asteraceae; genus Chrysanthemum; species Chrysanthemum seticuspe. Next base: position 261,013,935 of record BPTQ01000005.1, on the reverse strand, counting down.
CCACAATCAAATGGGGTAGTTGAACGTAAAAATCGAACTTTACAATAAATAAGTTGAACCATATTAAATGAACAATATATCCCTTAGAAATTTGGGTGTAATGTCGTCAACACATCCACATATATATTAAATAGAATCTTAATTATGCTTTGTTTAGGAATAACTCCATATGAGTTGTATAGAGGTAAAAATCCTTCACTTGAAAACTTTAAAATCTTTGGAAGCGAATGCTTTATTTTAAACACAAATGACTATCTCACTAAATTCGATCCCTAATCTACCAAAGGTGTATTCTTAGGATATTCACCTAATAGTAAAGCATACATTATCCTTAATAAAGAAAACATTAAAATTGAAGAGTCATTAAATGTTAACTTTGACGAAAGTCCTCCTCCAAAATCCTTACCACTAGTACACAACGATATAATATAAAGTCAAATTGCAGATACCCAAGTCAAAGAAATAAAAGTTGAGGAAAATGAAACATTAAATAAAGAAATAGTTAACGTTAAAGATCCAGAAATCATCCTTTAGAAAAAGTCATAGGTAAATTGAACGAAAGAACTTTACAATCACAAGCCCAAAATCAAGATAACTTTTTATATTTTGTGTCATCCGTAGAACCTAAAAATGTCAATGAATCTATTAAAGATGAAAGTTGGATAATAGCAATGCAAGAAGAACTCAATCAAGTTGTCACAAATGATGTTTGGGACCTTGTTCCACCTCCTAAAAATCAAATCGTTATTGGTACTAAATGTGTTTTCAAAAATAAACTAGATGAAAATGCTGTCGTATCTAGAAACAAAAGTAAGACTTGTCACACAACGATACAATCAACAAGAAGGAATAGATTTTGATGAGATATATGCTCCCGTAGCAAGATTAGAATCTATAAGAATACTTCTTGCTTATGCTTGTGCTAATGATTCCAAAAAAATTCAAATGGATGTCAAAAGTGTTTTTCTAAACGGTTTTATAAATGAAGAAGTTTATGTATCCCAACCTCCTGGGTTTATTGACTTCAAAAAACGTAATCATATATACAAACTTAAAAAGGCTCTTTATGGTCTTAAACAAGCACCTAAGGCTTGGTATGATAGACTTATAACTTTTCTTCTCAAACATAAATATACCATGAGATAGTAGATAACGCACTATTTACCAAGAAAAATGACTCACATGTTATCATTGTCCAAATATATGTGGACGACATTATATTCGGATCCACTTGTCAAGAAATGTGTGATGATTTTTCTAAAATTATGCAAGACGAGTTTGAAATGAGTATGATGGCAAATTAAACTTTTTCCTCAAATTACAAATTAAACAATAGAAATGGAATTTTCTTCAACCAATCTAAATATATTAAAGAAATTCTTAAGAAGTTTGGCTTAGAAGACTCCAGACCCATTAAACTTACAATGTCTTCAGACACTAAACTCGCCAAGGATGAAGACTGTGAATCTGTAGACAACACTAAGTATCGAGGCATAATTGGTAGTTTACTCTATTTCACGGCAAGTCGGCCGGACATCATGTTCAGTGTTTGCCTATGCACTCGTTTTCAAAAAGATAAAAAATATTCTCACCTTGAAGCCCTTAAAAGAATATCTAGATATATAAAAGGTACAACACATCTAGGCTTATGGTATTCCAAAGGGACGGGAGTAGAAACTATAGTATATTCCTACTTCGACCATGCAAGAGATTATGTTGTTCGCAAAAGTACAAGTGGTGTTTGTACATTCAAGGGATGTTTCTTAACATCTTGGTTCTCTAAGAAACAAACCACACTCGTTATTTGCACCACTGAAGCAGAGTACGTATTCGTCAGAAACGCATGCCAAAAAGCATTACGGATGAAACACGACATTAGACTTAGTGACATTGTTATCCTTTGTGATAACAAAGGCGCCATCGACCTCAGCCAAAAATCCTGTATTACACTCTCGTACCAAACATATAGAAATACGTCATCATTTTTGTAGAAAACTAGAATGGGGGTTGAATAGTTTTGCCTATTAAAACTTCGTTTTAAAGTATTTAGATCGACTTATGTCAATCCATTTAGATCGTGTGTTGGATATTGATAGATAAACATATATATATATATATATATATATATATATATATATATATATATATATATATATATATATATATATATACACACACACATATATATATATACATATATATATATATATATATATACATATATATATATATATATATATATATATATATATATATATATATATATATAAGTAATGTAAGAGATAAAGAGTAAAGGAACACAAAACCACAACACGAGTATTTATAGTTGTTCGGCTACAAGGACACCTTCCTTGCCCAACTCCACTCCCTGAGTACCCAACTCGAGAGTTTCTAAGCATTACAAAACACAAACTCCTTAATGTGGTGGAGAAGCCTTCAGAACGTCGCCTACACTTTATCCGGTACAAGGCTAAACACCGAGTTCTTCCATGAGGTAGAACCAAACCTATCACAACGTCGCTACACTTTATCCGCTACAAGGCTAGATACCGAGTTCCATTACAAAGGAGGAACTACTACCCAACACAACTACCCAAAGGAGACAAACTCTTTTTTTACAATACTATAAAGGATATCAATATCCTTTAACCCAAACTACACAACTTGTACATCGACGCACCATATCAAATGTACACCTTTGGCACCTTAAACCAATGCCTTCAACACGACACACTAGTGGAGGGAGATAAGAACTATCAACAACATGCACTTCAGTGGTCTTGATGATGACGAAGCTTAGAAAATCATGACATTGAGCTTGCACATCTTCAAGAGATTATGATCTCGCCTTTAAGAGGAACCTAAAGAATCACACAAAGATAAAACTACATAGAATGGTCCTTTGGATATGTGGCTAGAGAGGTTAGAACATAAATATAAAGTATGTCTAAAAGGGTTAGTGAGCAAGAGAGAAATGGCTCACTACTTATAGGAAAAACTTGCCTATTGTTCCACAGTTCCGATGGATCCCTTACCCAAGGGATCCGGCTGCTGGGTCAGCTTAGTCCGAATTTTGGGTTGCAAACCAGGTTATGGGTTATGGATTATAGACCATTGGTCATGGACTTTGGATCATGGATACCCAACAAGATACAATGTATCTAGTCAATGGGTTATGGATCTTGGATCATGGGTCATGGATCATGGATAATATCCAACATGACTTCATTTAAAGGATCCGTCCAGGAAAAATGTAGGAAACCGTGTACCTGCAACTTAGTAGCAGCAATGTAGATATAAATAATGACGTAAACGTCTAAGTTAGTCATGTATTGATGCACCGAATATGTTCACATAACTATATAACATACAAGCATGTTGTTTCATTTAATAAAATGAGACAAATGATACACATGTCTCAATTATCTAAACTAAGAAAATGATACAAACATGTAAGAAAAACTAAAAATCCTAACAACCTAAGTTGCGCCTAAGACTAGAAATAACACCACTTGTGCTTACATTCTAAGGTTTAGGGACGGTTAGGTTTGTTGACTTCATCAAAACATTCAAGAAGGTGATAGAACATGAAACGTACTTCATGGACTAACCCTTGGACATGTTGACAATGATAGCAATCATTGTCATGACTAGGAAATGGTTGCGGTAAGAATGGAGAATCTTGAGGAGGTAAGTTTGATTAGGAAGCTGGAGGTTCCACAAAGGATGGAGGGATTTGTGGAGGTAAATTTGATGAAGTAGGTGGTGGTTCTACCAAGGATAAAGGTGGTGATATATGTGTTGTTGGTGGAGGTAAAGGAGTATCTACTTCCATATGGTTCGGTTGTTGAGTTTGGTGATTCCTCATAATCCAAAATGGACCATTTGAGGGTGAAGGAGAAAGAGACACGGGTGCTAGTGAAGTTCCAACACCAAAGTTTTGGTGAGAAGGTTGTTGTGGTACCATTTTCTCAATTGATGAGAATGTGGGCAATGGTGGTAGATGAGAAGGCCTAGGTGACAAGTCTTCTAGAGAGTAAAGGTTTGGAGATGAAAAAGGTATGGTAAAGGAGAGAGCTCTAGGTTCTAGATGTGAGAGTTTGGTTGTTTTATTGGAGATAGGAGTGTTTGGTTTTGGAGGTATGGTAGTGTTTGGCAAAGGTTGTTTGGTGGGAACAAGTCTTTTAGGAGTTGGTTTGATTGGTAGAGTTGGTTGGGAAGGAACTCTAGTGTTTGAATATTTGATGGGTGATGACTCGGTTGACAAAATTTCATGAACAACACGAGCAATTTTCTTGGGAGGTCCTTTGGTTGACGAGTTTGCACTAGGTGCTTTTCTCATGGTGAAATGTTAAAAAGGTGAAAATTTAAAAGAGGAAGTTTAGCTACTGAAACGAGTGTTTGAATGGTGGTTTGTAAGTATAAACACAAGTGATTTATAAAGGGAGAAATTAGGCAAGTGAATTAGAGCCTAAACCACTAAAATTCTTCAAATTGCAATGATTTGCATGCAGAAGAGTCAACTACAGTGTTGCTCTGTTCTAGGGAGTCATTTAAGACAATATGGAGTGTTTAGATTAGCAAAGAGGGTTTGAAATGATTATATTAAGTGATATTGAGATTTTTGTGCAGCCGGTTCTCGCGGATCATTCCTTTGAGGGATCCGGCTAGCTTTAAGCTAGGGATCCGGCTCTCAAAAGCCAAGAAAAAGGATGATTGGGTTCTAGCAAGGTATAGCACCTGTATATCTTGAGTGATTTGGTCTAATAAGGTAACTTAAATGGTATAAGACTTAAATGACTAAGCATAATGAGTGAGGATATCCAATGATGACTTTTATGGAAAGAAATTGAGTTTTTAGTAACACCAATGAGTGATTTAGGATGACACTAAGAGTTTTAAAAATGGCAAATGGTTATAGAAACCAGATGGTGATCAAAGAAAAATTTAGAAAATTCCTTAAAAATCAAAAGAAATGAAAAACTAGTTTTTAGAGCATTTGAAGGTAAAGATGACTAAAATCAATTTGTTAAAATTGAGAGACATATCAAACTAGGTGTTTTGAGATGAGAGAAATAATGTGTAAACATTGGAGCAGAAAGATGGTGAGTTCTGAAGTAATGATAAATCAAAAACTCCTTGAATGTGATCCTAAGTCATTCATGAGTGAATGTGGGATCAATTGATCCTAAGGAAAGTTCAAGTGATCATAATGTAGCATGTTTAACTAGTCTAATAAGGTCTGGAAGGTTGGATTAATGCAAGAAATCTAAAAATGAACTTCTGTATACCCGGATCCCACAGATCCTTTCTTTGAGGGATCTGGCTAGTTATAGCCAAGGGATCTGACATATGAGACAGATTTCCTTAACAGAATGGTTTCAAAATTTTGCTCTATCAAATTTTGAAACTAATGATTTCTATAGCAAGCATATATGTATATAAGTAAAGCATAGTAAGTATAGTATGTAGAAGCAACATATAGGCATATAAATAGGATAACGACCAACTTTTGATATAAGATCAAAAGTGGTAAAATTCCTATTTAGTTGTTTCTTGTTAAACCATCCATGTTTTCATCAAGCTATGACATAAGTTTTAGTTCTAACAAATTACAATAACATTGTTTAGACATACATGACAAGTTTTAGATTAGGATCATCCAAATCACCTCCAAATATCCATCTCATCTTCACTTCTTTTTCTTACTTATTAGGAAGTGAGCAATGCACTTGAACATTCCCTTTGTTTGTTGAAATTCTTGGGAAGGACTTGGAATGTCGGGCAATTGATCAATGTATGAGACTGGGTCAAGATGATAGTTGTGGATGGGATTGCTAGCTTCTCCTTCAGTTTCCTCGGATGAGTCGGTAGGAGGATAAGGCCTTTTTCCATCAACCATTAACCTTGTTGTTCGTCCCTCTATGAGAGGTACCATGACCCGATTACTAAAGAAGTGGTCATCCGTCAAAGGAGAAGGTTCCAAAGCATTCACAAAGTTTGCTGGATGGGTGAGAAGCATAGCATATGGAAGCATCATTTTCTCTGTTCTAAAGACACTTGCCATTCTCTTGACCATGTAATAGGCTAGGTTGAAGGGAGTGTCATTGATGAGATAATAGATCATGTAGACAAGACAAGCATTCGGATGATCCTTATTCCCGACCAAGCAAAGAACATTTTCTCTGAGGATTTGTTCCCATTTTTTGTAAAGTGGGAACATCTCAAAGAGTTCCATTTGGAATGGGTCTTAGTGGATGTGTAACACCCCGCCTTATCTGACCACAATATTGTCCGCTTTGCCCGTAGGCTCACGGCTTTGTTTTTGTGGCCTCATTTGAAGACTTCCCGGCAGGTCACCCAAGCCAGTACTACTCTCACATGAGCACGCTTAACTGCCAGTTCCTAAGAACTCCACCTCAGTAGACCACAAAACGCGTTGTGTCATTGTAAGGCGAATGTTATCTTATGATCCCAGCATCTCTCCAGGCCACAGCCGATGTGGGATTTGCCTAGGGTGTCACAATCACCCCCCCCCCCTTAGGGACTCATCGTCCTCGATGAGGTTTGCCCCACCATCCCGAACGGCTCAGGAGTGGCTCTGATACCACTTGTAACACCCCGCCTTATCTGACCACAATATTGTCCGCTTTGCCCGTAGGCTCACGGCTTTGTTTTTGTGGCCTCATTTGAAGACTTCCCGGCAGGTCACCCAAGCCAGTACCACTCTCACATGAGCACGCTTAACTGCCCGTTTCTAAGAACTCCACCCGCAGTAGACCACAAAACGCGTTGTGTCATTGTAAGGCGAATGTTATCTTATGAGCCCAGCATCTCTCCAGGCCACAGCCGATGTGGGATTTTCCTAGGGTGTCACAGGATGACTTTGGAATTTTGAGTGACACGAGTTTGTGAGGCTCTTTGAATGCAGAAGGCATCCCTTACCGTGGCGGGTTCATGAAGAGGAGTGAGATAGACATGGTGATCATCAACCATATCATTGAGTTTGGCGAGTGACCAATCATTTGAGTACATACACACACCTTGGCATGGGATGTAAAGGATTCGTGCAAGCTTGACAAGAGTTAGGGTGAAGTTTTGATTGTTGATAACAAAAGCAATAGAGATGGTTCCATCATCATTTCTAATGATGCGGCACGCTTGTAGAACTCAAGGAAAAGCACGGGACAAATTTGTTTATTGATATAGAATAGGCAATTGAAATTGATCCTAGAGAAGACTTGAGGGATATCGGTATCATCGATGAAATATTGATCAATAACACGTCCTTCATGGAAGAATAGTTTTTGAAGCATTTTGAATGTTTTTTGGTCCTTGAGCATAAGACCATCCTTACCGTGATGCATTGGAATGTAGTGGGTGGTGTCTTGATAGTCTTGTTGAGTTAAGCTAGGCATGTTTGATCCTAAACAATAAGACCACAATGTGGTGTTAATTTTGGGAAGAGTTCTTTTGAGGTTTATCACAATTTTGCTCAAAAGATCCTTCTTTTTTATTTCGTTATGAGTTTTAATTTGTATTAACAATGTTTGTTCTTTGATTAGTTATCTTATATAGCTAATTAAAACAATTTGATAGCAAATTGTGACAAACCCACTTGAATCAAAACTCTAAAGATGTTAAAATTGTATTACGAAGAACTTGATAATGGAGATCATAATGTAGTGAAGATAGAACTTATACAAGTGATTAGATAGCTTGAATTGATGAAGAGAAAGCTCCAGGAATGGCAGTATTGAGTTTAGGGTCGTGTATGAGAGAATAAAGTGGAAGATGAGAATGTACAGTGATTTATCAAATACATATTTTGTTTGTTGATGTGCCGGTTCCGTCGGATCCTTTGAAAAAGGGATCCGGCACGTTATAGTCAAGGGATCCGGCTATTCAGTAAGTTAACAAATTTAGTAGGTTTGATAATTTGACGCGAGAGTTTTTATTTCAGTTTTTTTCAAGGGTTTTCTCTATTCCTTAGAGTTCATCTATTTTAGATGTGATACAAGGTTTGACGAGTCTTCGTGTTTTACGAAACACATTTGACAAAGCACTTTTATGAGTAGACCATTAATCGAGAAAAGAAACAAGAATCATGTCAAATTCCATTTTAACATGATATATAGAGAATTAAATAGATGATATTGATGTAGATTACTAATGCAACAAAAATATCTTTATGCGAGGAATGATGGGTCAAGACTTTTAGTTAGCAATATTTCTTTTCAAGATAAAGGCGTAAATTGACTAGCTTATAAAGTCTAGGGTAATCAAGGAGGAATACTATTCCCGATGATGTGTTGAGATAGAAAGTAGTGAAGGGAAACGTTTTAGAAAATTGTGACTTTGATGTCAGACACAAAATCTACGTATCTATACACATAGCAAAGTCTTTATAAAGATGCTTATCATAAGAGAGAGACATATACCATCATTTTATCCACAATCAATTAGCATGTTTTTATGAGATCAACTAACTGTAATTAGGAGAACATACCTTGTTGGGTTTTAGGTTCCTTGGATAACGAATTACTCTAAGTACTGGAACCACGGACAGGCTTGATGTAACCACGGACTGAAGAGTGTAACCACGGATGAAGACAACCGCGGCTAGTAGTATTATGTAACCGCTGATAGTATATAGTAAGCACTGCTAGTCTTGTATAGTCGGTTAGTTTATTGTATTAGATAAATATGGAAAAGATATTTATCTTGTAGGTTACGTATTGTATATTTTATAGGACTCCTTAGCCTATAAACGGAGGTCCTAGGTTAGGTTAGATATACGTATGTTTTATATCTAAGGTCGATACACTTCAAGGTTGCAAAACCCTAATACTGTAAGAGTATTCGTATTAATAAATAATATTGAGGTGTTGAATGTTAATTGTTCTTCTTCTTAAGATTAAGTATTAAATTCCGCATAATACTTGATAAGCTTTTGTTACAAGTCAGTTTCTATATTAGATCGTTTGCTCAACAGGGTTCAACAAGTGGTATCAGAGCTTGTGATCTAGAAACTGTAACCAAGAAGAAGTCTGTTAAAATTTACTCAAGTAAGGTAAGATGTCTGAAGAAACTCACATGGTGACTGCTTCAAAAGTGCCCATGCTCAAACATGGTGAGTATCAAATCTGGAGGATGCGAATGAGGCAATACATTCGCATGATTGATTATGCTCTATGGGATGTTGTTGAAAAGGGAGACACTCTTCCTTTGAAGGGTGAGGATGGTAAGGACATTACCATTGTTAGTGAACCTGATAAAGCTAAGAGGAAAATGGAGATCAAAGCTCACAGTATTCTCTCCATTGGAATACCTAATGAGTTTGCATTGGACTTTGATCAATATGAGTCTGCTAAAGAATTATTGGATGCTCTTGAATTAAGGTTTGCTGGTAATGAAGCTACTAAGAAGTCAAGGATGAATATGCTCAAGCATCAGTTTGAAACCTTCACTGCTCTTAGTGGAGAAAAGATTGATGGTACATACAATAGGCTTCAAAAACTTATCAGTCAACTGAAGGCAGTGGGTTACAAGTTCCTTCAAGAAGATATTAATTTGAAGTTCATTAGGATCTTATCATCTGATTGGGCTATTCATACAATTGTGTGGAGAAATAAGACGGACTTTGCTACAATGACTCTAGACAATCTCTTCAATAACTTGAAGGTTTATGAGTCTGAGAATAACTTTTCTAACTCGTCTTCTTCTAATCAAAACATTGCTTTTGTATCCACTAATCACAAAAGCTCACAAGATGTATCCACTGCTGCTTATGGTATAACCACGGCTATTGCAAACAATACCACTGTTAGTGATAATGTCAGTGATGGTGCAATCTGTGCTTTTCTGGCTGATTTAACTACCAGTGTTACTGTGCTGAATCAAGATCTGGATGAAATTGATCCTGATGATCTTGAAGAGATTAATCTTCAATGGCAAATGGCAATGTTGACTCTCCAAGCAAGGAAGTTTCTAAGAAGGACTGGAAGACAGGTTAAGTATGATGGTCAAAGGAGAGCTGGATTCGACAAAAGCAAGATGGAGTGCTTTAACTACAAGAAGAAAGGTCACTTTGCTAGGGAATGTCGAGCTCCTAAAAGAATTGAAGGCATAAAGAAGACAACAGATGAGCCTGCTACTTCTTCAGCTTTGGTTGCTCAGGATGGACTTGGTGATTATGATTGGAGTGATCAGATTGAAGAAGGTCCAAATGCAGCGTTTCTTGCTAGTGAAGCTTCAAAAGAGCATAACTTTGCTCTTATGGCCTATGCTTCATCTTCTGGTTCAGATTCTGAGGTATCTAATGATTCTAAAACATCTACTTGTTCTTTTAAATCATGTTCTGATAACTTAGAGTCTCAAAAGGCTATCACTGAGAGTATGAGAAAAGAAGTAGAGAGATTGACTCTAGATAACTTAGGATATAGAGTTGGTTTAGAGGGTGTGGAAGAGAAGCTAAAATTCTGTATTAAATGTGAGTTTGAGTATGTAGAAAAGATCAATATTCTAGGTGGTGAAATTGATCTTAAGAACAGAGAGATTAAAATGCTTAAAGATAAACTAGCTGAGGCAGAAAGTGTTAAAATACAGGCCCTAGATGAAAAAGAAAAACATGTTGTTAGGGTTGCTAAAACACAATATGCTTCTGATCTAGTTAGGAAACCAATAGGTCAAAAACTGTTCAAAGATGGTACTGGTTTAGGATACAATGATATGCCACCACCCCCTTTGATGAAACATGCACCACCTGCTAAAGAACTGTCATTTAGTAGTGAATTCAGTTTTAACAAACCTGTTGAAAAGATTGAAACACCTAAGATAAGTTCTGATAAGTTATCTGGTGCTCCCATAATTGAAGATTGGGAATCAGATTCTGAGGATGATAGAACTGAATCAACTAAGTCTGAAAAGATAGAGACAGTTAAGAAAGTTGATTCTAAGCAAGTCAACCTTGTACCTAGATTTGGAGCTAAAGTTACCAAGAAAGTAGTAGAGTACAGGGAAATTCCTAGGGAACAGATGAAACAATATAAACCTAGGGGTAATCAAAGAAGCTTAAATGGTCTAATTTCTAAAAGATTAGGTGATGAGTTTCAATGTGTTAAAAAGGCTTGTTTTGTGTGTGGTAGTTTTGAACACTTACAGAGAAATTGTCACAGAAACAGACCACAAGTTTGGAATCACTGGAGGAGGGTAAATCATCAAAACTTTTCAAGAAAAACAAACCCTCATCCTAACAGTAACATGATTCCAAGAGCAGTGCTGATGAGGAATGGGAATACAAAATCTATTGTCACTGCTTCACCTAAATGGGTTCCAACCACTGCTAAGCAAAATGTAAACACGGCTAAGCAGTGTCAAACCACTGTTAAGCAAAATATCACCACTGATTCAAAAGAAGTTTTAACAATTCCAAAGGTGATAACTGATACAGTGGTTGGAAATCATTTTTATGCTGTTAAGGCCTCAGCAAGTTGGCAGTGGAAGCCTAAGACTAAGGTTTTACCACATGTCAACTGTGCATCAATGGACCTAAAGAAATTTGAATATTTTGATGCACAGGGCAGACCCAAGTCAGTACTGGCTTGGGTCCACAAGAGGAACTCACTTGTGTAATTTTATGTGCAGGGCAATCTTCAAACTGAGCTAAAGGATAAAGGAGTTTTTGATAGTGGTTGCTTTGGGCACATGACTTGGGATGGAAGCAATTTGGAAGATTTTGAAGCTTATGATGGAGGATATGTGGCATTTGGCAATGATCCAAAGGGAGGAAAGATACTTGGCAGAGGCACAATCAGAACAGGGAAGCTAGACTTTGAAAAGGTCTATTTGGTACAGGGACTTAAGTACAATTTATTCAGTGTTTCTCAAATGTGTGATAAGAAAAACTGGGTACTTTTTGGGGAAACTGAGTGTGTGGTGATATCTCCTGAGTTTAAGATGCCTGATGAGAAGTTTATACAACTTAGGGTACCTAGGAAGGAAAATATATATTGTTTTGATCTTAAAAATGTTCTTCCTAATAGGTCCTTATGTTTGTTTGCTAAAGCATCTGTTGATGAGTCAAAACTGTGGCATAGAAGGCTAGGTCATCTCAATTACAAAACAATCAATAAACTGGTAAAAGGAAACTTAGTAAGAGGGTTACCTTCAAAGGTTTTTGAGTGTAAGGAACTGTGTGTGGCCTGTCAAAAAGGAAAACAACATAGAGCTTCTTGTAAGACCAAAACTGTAAACACCATAACACAACCACTGTTTATGCTTCATATGGACCTATTTGGACCAGCCTTTGTTAGAAGCTTGAACCATAAGCAGTATTGCCTAGTTATCACTGATGATTATAGTAGATTTTCTTGGGTATACTTTTTGGCTACTAAGAGTGAGACTAGTGAGATTCTTAAGAGTTTCATTACTAAGATAGAAAATCTAGTAAATCATAATGTCAAAGTAATCAGATGTGATAATGGAACTGAGTTTAAGAATGATGTGATGAATAAGTTCTGTGTAGCTAAAGGTATTGAAAGACAGTTTAGTGTTGCTAGAACACCACAACAGAATGGTGTAGTTGAAAGGAAAAATAGAACACTAATTGAGGCTGCTAGGACAATGTTGTCAGAATCTAAGTTACCAACTACCTTTTGGGCTGAAGCTGTAGGAATTTCATGTTATGTGCAAAACAGAAGTAAGGTAGTGAAGCCTCATAACAAGACCCCCTATGAGCTGTTACATGATAGGAAGCCAATGATTGCATTCCTAAAACCTTTTGGGTGTCCTGTTACCATTTTGAATACCATAGACTACCTAGGCAAGTTTCAAGAAAAAGCAGATGATGGATACTTTTTAGGCTATTCCACAAATAGCAAAGCCTTTAGAGTATACAATAGGAGGACTAGACTTGTTGAAGAGAACTTACATGTTCAATTCAGTAAAAAGACTCCTAGTGTTGAGACCAAAGGACCAGACTGGCTGTTTAACATTGATATGCTAACCAAATCTATGAATTATGAGCCTATCATTGCAGGAACTTCCACTAATGCTGATGCAGGTATACAAAAGGATTCTGAAGTAGATCCATCTTCCAAGGAAGCTGATTCTCCAAAGGAGTTCTATTTGATTGAAAAGTGGAAAGCTGGTCCTGTTCCTTCCATCATACACAAGCAAGGTCCCTCTGGTGATGATGTACTGAATACTGGAGGCAATGTTGATCATCATCAAGATAAGGATGAATTGTTGCATGATAACTCCGTGTTGGTAGAAGAAATTGAAAAGAAGAAAAAGCAGTCTGTAAGCACTGCTAAGCCTACTGAAAGTGCTGATAGGCCATCTGTAAACGCTGACAAGCCTACTTCTACCACTGATAGTTCAAGTGAAATTCCGGCTACAAGTACTGGTGATAGTACTTTCTTTGGACCAAATCCAAAGCCACTATTTGGTGGTGAGGAGTATCCACATGATCCTGATATGCCTGAATTAATTGAGATTGATACTCCTACTGATGATGAAGACTTGGATGAATTCTTCAATGCTGATTTGTCAAATTTGGAAACTGTAATTAATGAAAGTCCAATTACTACTACCAGAATTCACAAGATTCATCCCAAGGAACAGATTCTTGGAAATTTAAATACTCTAGGTCAAACAAGAAGCAGAGTAAAGAACACAGAACCCTTTCCTGAACATGGGTTCTTTGCAAGATCTCTTCACAAAAGAAACAGTCATAAAGATCTGCAAAATTGCTTGTTTGCTTGTTTTCTATCTCAAAAGGAGCCCAAGAGAGTAGAAGAAGCTTTAACAGAAGAAGGATGGGTAGAATCAATGCAAGAGGAGCTTCTTCAGTTCAAACTTCAAGAGGTTTGGACATTGGTTGATCTTCCAAATGGGAAGAGGGCTATTGGGACTAAATAGGTATTCAGGGACAAGAGGGATGAAAGAGGAATTGTTGTGAGAAACAAGTCAAGATTGGTTGCTCAAGGATACACACAAACTGAAGGTTTGGACTATGATGAACTATTTGCACCAGTTGCAAGGATTGAGGCTATTAGATTGTTTTTGGCTTATGCTTCATTCAAGAATTTTGTTGTGTATCAGATGGATGTTAAAAGTGCATTTTTATATGGCACTATTGATGAGGAGGTATATGTTTATCAACCTCCTGGTTTTGAAGATCCTGATCATCCTGACAAGGTTTACAGGGTGAGGAAGGCTATGTATGGATTGCATCAGGCTCCTAGGGCATGGTATGAATGCCTATCTACTTATTTGATGGACAATGGGTTTAAAAGAGGACTGATTGATAAAACTTTGTTCATTAGAAAGCACAAAGATGATATTTTACTGGTTCAAGTTTATGTAGATGACATCATCTTTGGTTCTACTACCAAGGAGCTATGCAGAGATTTTGAGAAACTTATGCATGATAAGTTTCAGATGAGTTCTATGGGAGAACTCACCTTCTTTTTGGGGCTACAGGTTCAACAAAGGACTGATGGTATTTTCATGAGTCAAGACAAGTATGTAGCAGATGTGTTGAAGAAATTTGGGTTTCAAGATGTAAAAAGTGCAAGTACACCTATGGAGACTCAGAAACCTATGCTACCAGATGATGGAAGTCCCAAAGTTGATTTGAAGTTGTACAGATCCATGATTGGATCTTTGATGTATCTTACTGCATCTAGGCCAGACATTATGTTCTCAGTATGTGTGTGTGCAAGATTTCAAGTAACACCCAATACCTCACACATGAATGCTGTAAAGAGGATCTTTAGATATTTGAAAGGTCATCCTAAATTGGGCCTTTGGTACTCTAAGGATTCTCCTTTTGATTTGGTGGCCTACACTGGTAGTGACTATGCTGGAGCTAGTCTGGATAGGAAGTCTACCACTGGGGGATGTCAGTTCTTGGGAAGCAGACTAATTTCTTGGCAGTGTAAAAAGCAAAATAATGTGGCTAATTCTACAACTGAGGCTGAATATGTGGCTGCTCCTAGTTGCTGTGGTCAAGTTCTTTGGATTCAGAATCAATTGCTGGACTTTGGGTACAATTTTATGCATACTAAGATTTACATTGATAATAACAGTACAATTTGCATTATCAAAAATCCTGTTTTACATTCTAGAACTAAACATATTGAGATAAGACATCACTTTATTAGAGATTGTAATGAGAAAAGGTTGATTCAAATGGTAAAAATCCATACTGATTTCAATGTTGCTGATCTTCTCACCAAAGCTTTTGATGTGGGGAGGTTTCAGTATCTTGTTGTTAGTATTGGAATGATTAATCTCTAAAATTCTCAAATTGTTTTGTATAAGTTTGTAAAAGTATTGGACTGTTATCATGTAATCTTAGTATTGCTATTCCTTTTAATATCCACTGATAGTGTTGCTTCTAACCACTGATAGAGTTGATCTATCCACTGCTAGTTGTTATGTGTTTCCACTAACCTATGTGCAGATAAAAGACAAGTCATTATAGAAATTCAAGAAGTACTGAAGTTACATTGTTCATTCAACAAAACAGTTTACAGCTTACAATGAAACTTCAAGTACTAGATAAAGACTACATCTATACATGATTTCTACTACTACTATCCTTGCTTGTATCGTTTGAATGCTGGATATGCATTTATCATATGCAAACGAAGCAGCTAAGGATCAAAATGGAAAGGATGGATTGATGCAAACGAAGAAGCTGAAGCTGATTGTGGCAGATAGATGGATGATATGATACTCTTCTTGTGCTCCATCTTCTCTTACCACCATTCAGCAACTTACTCCATCTTCCCTTTTCCCTTCCTGGTTACGATGTGTGAAGAAGCACCATGACTTGGTGCACTAAGACCAAGAACCACCTCTCTGTCATTAGGGAGTGGTGGGTTTCTTGCTCGTGGTCTTGGTTGGGGGTTAGATGATGAAGGTTTGGGGTTTGAAGTTCTATTCTTAGAAGAGTCATCAGAGTCTTCAGAGGCATCACTTGGATTCACCATACTATCATCTTCAGATAATGGGAGAAATGGTGATTTTCTTGGTTTTGGTTCTAGTGGAGGAAAGTAGGTCAGCCATGGGTTTCCATCTTCACTTGATGATGAAGATGATGAGGAGGATGAGGAGGAGATTAGATCCACCACTTCTGGTTTGTTCCAACTAGGGTTCCACATTTTGTTGATTGGGGATTTTGGAGCAATTAGGGTTTTTATCTTTTGATTGGTTTGGGCGTTATATGATATTTGGGTTCTTTTTATAAGTGAAGTTTAGGGTTATTGAAGTTAATATGGGGCAGGTTAAATGTGGTTGGATAGTTAATGAGGTTATTGGGGATTGGACTGAGATATGTTCTAGAAGTTGACTATATTGACTTTCCTGTTCTAACCACGGATAGGTCTTTTGCAACCACTTCTGGCTATTTCTAACCACTGACAACCATAATCTTTGTCTCTGTGTTTGTTTTGTGTTTATCTTGCAGGAAAGAAGGATTTGTGTGCATAAGGAGCTAGTGTGTTTGCTGCTTGTGTTTGTGTATAAAAAAAATGATAGAGATAGTTTTTTTGTAATCCTTCATCTCTTGTGAGATCACTTTTCAAGTGGCACAGATTTGCTTGCTCTAATTTGGACTAGTTGGGAGGAGTAATAATCTGTATCCATTGATGGTTTGTTACAACTGCGGACAGTTGTTGTGGAACAGCGGATAGTATGATCCTCTGTTATGGATACTACAGGGGTTGTTTTGACACTTTGGCAAAAGTATATATAACTTCCCAAAATCACGGATGGATCACTTTCTTTGATCTTATAAACACTTCCAATTGCCAATACTCTTAAACCCTAATCATTTTCTTTGGTTTATTCACAACACCCACTTCATTTACATCATTAATCACAATGGCTGAGACGTATTCCACTTCACATAATCTTGTTGCTATACTTACTAAGGATGCTCGATCTGAAGGGTTTCATCAAATGATTGATTTCCTTGTTCACAGTCCCATTCACTATGCCTTAACGGTTGAACCTACCATTCTTAGATTCTACATACATCAGTTTTGGAGGAATGCTAAACTTGAAGAGGTTAATGGATTGGTGGTTTTTAGTACTAAGGTGGATGAGAATGCTATTTCTGTTTCTGAGGAGATTATTAGAGAAGTTTTGAGGCTTGATGATGCTGACGGTGTTGATAATCTTACAGATGTTGAGATTGTTGCTGGTTTAGAGAGATTAGGTTACACACACAGAGGTGAAAAGGTACAATTTTTTAAGAGTTTTTTTCCCAATAATGGAAGTTTTTAATTCACACTTTGTTGATATGTATGAGCAATAAGACCACAGGCTTTAATGATTTTCCTTCAAAAATTGCTACTGCTATTATTTGTTTGTCTGATGGAAGGAAATTTAACTGGTCTAGGATGATATATGAGGGGTTAGTGCAGAATATTAGGAAGAAGGGTAAATATTATTTGTATCCTCGGTTTGTTCAACTGCTTGTGGAACATCAAATCAAGGAACCTATTGAACATGCTAGAGAGTATGAAGTACATCGTATGCTTCCTAGGGTTTTTGCACATATGAGGAATCAGCCACAGAATGTTGTCATTAGAGATGTTCCTTTATTTCCTCACATGCTTACTTTGCCTACTGATTCTGAGTTTAATGAAGGTCTTGCATCATGGACTAGGCGAACACAGGGCACTAAGCTTCCTCAGGCTAGTGTTAGTGGTATGGTTAATGAGGCTGTCACATGGAGTGGAGGTGACATGATTGGAAGGGCTTCTACTACTGATACATGCTTTAATGCTGGTCAGGATAGTGGAAACATCAATAAGACCCAACCTTTGGCAACTCCTAATGTGGAGAGTTCTTTGGAGCTTAACACAGGTAGTGGTATCCCTAGCCAACTGGATGCTACAGGGTACATAGATGATCAGGCTCGGTCTGGTGCTATGTCTTCTATATCAAAGGATTCACCTCTCGGAGCAGTTAACACAGCTCGAAGTGATGAGGATAGATTGGAACCTGATAATGAATTGACGGTTAATGACTTTGTACATGATGACTTTTCCAATGAACCACCTCTCGGACCAGTTCACACAGGTCGAAGTGGGGAGGATATTCTTGAACGTTTAAATGAATTGACGGTTAAGTGTGCTACACTGGAGGGTACCATTTCAGGTCTACAGGAGTTATCTGTGCTTCAGGGTAAGGATATTAGGCGATTGAAGCATAGGGTATTGGTGTTGGAGAAAGTGAAAAGACCTGGAGTTGCTGTTTTGAAAGCTCTGCGGCGTAAGAAAAAGAAGCTTCACTCCTCTACTACTCTGAATGTGAATGATGTATCCAAACAGGGGAGGAGTGATGGCATGAATTCAGGGGAGGCTGTGGATGTATCTGTTAGTGTACCTATGGAAGAAGATGTTGATAGTGGAGATCAAGATCAAGATTTTTTGGTTTCTGATAAAGATGGGAATGAGGTTGTTCTTGAAAAATTGAAGAATGTTGAAGTAGTGCAGAACATAACAACTGATAGTATACCTGAAACCATGGTTAGTACTCTTGTAACCACTGATGCAGTTTCAGAAACCATAACAATTGTTCCTACTACTGTCACACCCACTGCTATCATAACCACTTCCACTGTTGTCACAACTCTCTCTATAATACCACCTAAGTCTAAAGAAGTAGAGAAAGAAGCTGCAAGTACCTTGATTAATCTGAGCAAAACATCATCTATTCCTACACCTATCATTGCACCTGTTTTATCTGTTCAGTCTACTGCTACTAAACCAAGAGGTAAAAGTTTGGTTATTGGTGAACCTTTGAAGAAGAAAGTGATTAAATCTAATGTTGGAAAAGGTAAAGAGGTAGTACTGAAGTTTAAAAATAAAGCAGAACAGGAAGCTTATGATGAAGAGTATGCTAAAAGTCTTGAAGCTGAGGATAAAGAAGTTTTGGTGAAGAGAAAGCAAGATGAAGAGGAAGCTAGTCAGAAATTATTAGCTACATGGTATGAATCCCAAAACTATCTTGAAGCTTCTGAATTAATAAATGATGAGTATACAGTACAAGAATGGGCTTTGTTTGATGATGAAGAAAAAGCTAGACTTTTGGGTACATTGGCTAAGAAGGTTAGTAAAGAAAAGAAGCAAATTGTAAGAAAGAAACCTCCTACTATTGCTCAGTTGAGGAATGTATTGATGAAGTGTTGAAACAAACAAAGACCTTGATAGATCTTGAGCTCGTGGATCATTATGTATGCCTATGTAATCACAAGCACAATAAAAGACAATCTCTACTACTAATGTTTATCAGCGGAATATAAACACAAGTAACAAATAACTAAGAACTTCTTGATCCTCTATGGATCTTTATATTAACTAAAACTGAGTTTTTCAATCTGTCCATAACTCTTTCTAATGTGTTCCTTTTATAGATAAGGAACCCTAAACAATATCGCTAAACCGTTTTCCAAGAAACGTATAATCATAAAACTAATAAAGATATACACAATCACTTCCTAATAAAGCTCATGTATATCCACACTAAATAAACTAAACACGGAATAAACACTTCCGCAGAAACAAACTAATCACTATTATACTTCAGCAGAATAAGTCTTCAGCAGAATCCACTTCACTTCAGTAGAAACACTTCGGCATTAAGTTCAGCATAATCCAGACTTTCCCATAATTCCCAACAATCCTCCCCTAAACTGGAATTTGACTTGTTAAGTTCCAGTTTCTTGATAGATCTTACAGCACCAGAGGATTGTATACGAACAACAGTAACAAAGAATCCAAATAACATCTCTATGATGAATAAACTCTGAAACTCCATATCTTTGCAGCAACACATGACAAGATGTACATCAAAACATATTAGTTTCATACTATTCTCATCACATCTAGGTGTGTTAACTCCTGTGAGAGGTGAATCATTGAAAATAAATGGATTTGATGTCTCTTTACCAATAGCCATCACTACTGGACTAGCCATATGTTTAAGTTCGTAAACGATGGTACACTGATAACCATCTGATTTATTGGCAAACCAGCAACCATATAAACGGATTTGAAATGTCTTTACCTGTAGCCGTTTGCTCAGGACTAGTCAATTCTTAGAATTGGTGAATTGAGAACCAAATATGGAATGCCAATGCCTTTACCACAAGCCATATACAAGTGGGCTAGCCAATTCTTGGATTCCAAGTAGGAATAAACCATGGTGAATTGAAAACCATACAACACTCAGCAATAAAGCAAAGGTGGTTGCATACCCTATGATTTTTAGCAAACCATTACAGCTATCAACAGATTTGATGTGTCTTTACCAAAGCTGTACCCTTTGGACTAGCTAACTCTTTAACATACACAAAGTATATCAGGTGAGTCAATAACCAAGAAAAATATACAACAAACCTGCAATAAAAGTTAGATAAAACAAAATTTTTTTTTTTTTTTTTTACACTAAGAAAAATAAAGAAAGAAAACAAATATTACAAAATAGTACAATCAAGATGAACCTTTATGTGATAAAAGTTGATTCTTAATCAAACCAACACATTGAGTAGCATGAAGGTCATCATTGCCAACCGGATTAGGAGGCACTTCCAACTTGTGTCTCAGCAACCTTTCCATAAAAGTATCAGATAAAGGATAAAGCCTATCTGATAGCATGCACAAAATCATCCCACATGTAGTCTGAACTACATGAACACAAGACAGAGGATAAAATCTCCAACTCTCAATCTCCCATTTATGAGAATTCTTCCAAATAGAATACCCTTTACCATTTTGAGAATCAGAATCAAACATAACCTGAAGATCACCCAACAAATATAAACCAGAACCAGTTGCTGAATGAAACTTATAATACTGAATGACATATTCATACAGCATCTTCAAATCATGTCTATTCACCAAATGAAGAATATCCTTTAAGAAGTTAAACTCAAAAACAGTATTATCCAGCCTATAAACAGTGTTAAGCTTTCCAGCTGTCCAATTAACCAAAACCACATGAGTACCTTCAGGAAAAGCTTCAATAGATCCAACCTTAATAAATGTAGATTCATCAGCCTTAAGATCTAAATTAGTATTCCTTGAAGCATGTTTCTTAGCCAATCTATCAGAACTTCTTGTAACTAAACTCTGCTTTCCCATATCAGCAATGTTATCAGTATCAAGTTGTAGATCAGTTTCCTGAATCAGAGAATCACTTATCTCCACACTAGACAACATTTCAGAAGAAACCAAAGAAGATTCAGCAGAAACACCCATATCAGAAGTAGGAGTAGCATCAGAAGTTGTATCAGAAGAAACAACTGAAGATACCACCGAAGGCAAAACAGTATCAAAATTATCCACAATTTCAACTGTTTTCTGTCTCTTGGCAATAGGAACATCAGTCTTTGAAGAAGAAGTAGAACCAGAAGAAGAAAACTTCATAATCATATGATACTGTCGAATCAAAGTATCATCAGACAAAGCCATGATTTGCTTCATTGTCATACCAGAATTATACATAGCAGCATTCTTCACAACTCTCCTCATATAATTCCTCTTCTGAGCAACAGTCATAGGTTTTTCTCTTTTGGCTTTATTTCTTTGATCAATAAGAGCTCTTCTCTGTGCAGCAGATTCTTTCTTCCTTTGATTACCAAGTGCCACCATTTGATCCACAAAATTATCATCATTAAAAGATTCTCCTAAGATAAGTTTTGCAAGATTAGGATCAGAAGCACCTTGAGAAATATAACCATCCCATTGATCATCAGTAATCGTAGGAAAGAATGCATCAAGCTCTAATTTCCTTTCAGGAGTCAAATCAGAAGCATACTGATCTTGAAGAAATTTAGCCACTATACAACTCTTCTACATATTCTCATAATCAGCAAACAATCTAGCCTGAGCTTGATTTTGTTCTTCAGTCACTATTCCTGAATTCAGTAGATCATTAATCACAGGGTCCTGTCCTTTCTCAGAAGATGTCTCAGCAGAACCAATTTTAGCAGAACCAATGTGACCTTCAGAAGAAACAATCAAACCCACATCAGAGGAGATAGGTTGAGACAATTCCTCAACAGGTGTAGAGAAAACTTCAGATGAAGCATTTAACTTATACATTCTCCCAGCAATAAAAACCTCTTCATCATCTGCTGAAGGTGAAATATTTGAATGTTCTGGTATAGATGAAGTTTAACCATCAGTAGTAACCTCTTTCACTAAACCATCAGTAGATGCATCCTCCATATTTAGCTCCTTTGACGTGTCAGCAGATACCTTATCCAAAGAATGTCTTCTTCTTTTGCTAGTATATAGAATAGGTTCCTTGCTAGACTCCTTTCTTCGTGAAGATTTAGCAATAGGAGAAGAAACATCAGATGTAAGTGCCACATCAGCCAATATCTCAAGAGATTCATGAAGATTCTCTTCATCCTCCTTCTCAGAAGAAATCAAACTACTCTTGTTATCTTTCTGACTTAGTAATTCCTCCAAGTGCTCAACTTTATTCTCCAATTCCACAATCTTATTACCAAGAATAGACTTGGTTTCTGCAAGTTCTTTCTTAAGATCAGTCACCTCACCTGTAAGCTTGTTCATCTGAGTATATAATGAGATAAGTGTAATAGGATCCTCATCAGCATCAGGTGATTGCTCAGTTGGAATTGGAACTTCAGTAGACTGTTCAGGAGCAACATTAACCTGATCAACATTAGAGCATCCTTCACCAAATGAAGTCCTAACAGGACTTGGTGTAGGCAATCTATCAGTATCAACCTGAACTTCATCAATTTGATCCTGAACTTCATCAATAGTAACTTGGACTTCATCAATAGGAACTTGTATAATTGCAGGACTAGGACATGATCTAGATGAAGGTATAACTGACTCAGCAACAACAGAAGGACCCTCATCACCATCTAATGAAAGATTTTCATCAGTAGGAATGGAAGAAGGTAAAACAACATTAAGCTCATTAGCAGTCTCATTCTCCTGAGGTAACATGGCAGCTAACAAAGGAAATGTGTCCCTTCAAATTTAGTCCTCATTGTAGCAAATATCTTAGGAGTTAAAACACTTATGGGATGAAAAGCTTGGGTTTGTGTAGAAACATTCAATATCATCTGTAAGAACCTAGGGTACATCAAAAACTTACCCTTTTTCCTAGTTATATTTTCTACCATATTATCAAAGATATACTTAGAAAAATTATAAGTCAAACCCTTAGATAAGCAAACAATACCACATCCCATTTGTGTTGAAAACTGATCCCATCCTCCAGACTTATTGCTCATACACTGTAGCAACGTATGAACCAAGAACCTCCACATAGGACAAAGCTTATTTTTCAACCACATATCTGTCCTCGTACTTTGATATCCAATTGCTCTAAGTCCTTCAAGTACCATCGTAGAATCAGAATGATAAACTCCATTCTCATCATCCAAGCGAAGTTGTCTTCTGATCAGTTCCTCTGTCACCACATATACTTGTCCATCAACACTTGCAACAATCTCAGTATCACCTCTCTTTTCTGCCGACGCCCAAAATTGAGTAATCAAAGTTTCATATATAGCATTTGGAGAATGCGTCAATGCATACAAAATCTTTGATCTTAGTAAGAAAGAAATCATCGGCCTATAAAGTTCATCTCCTCGAGCAGATCCAAGAAAAGCAACCTTATTATGATCATGTTTAAATTGAAGCGCCATGAGAGATTTTGAAGATTAGGGTTATGATTTTGCACAAAAGGAAGTGTTTTTAATGAGAGTAACAATAGAATCTCTTAATGTGGAGCGAAAATATGCCGTAGAGAATAAATAGAAATTTCCCAATTTTGGTCAAAGTTGACCAAAGATGACGTGGATTTCTACTTTTACTCGGATTTACTTATAACTTCGGTAGAAACGGAAATCATTCTGCTGAAGTAGAATAATCAGCAGAAACAGATGACTTACTCACGAAGCTTCAGTAAATATCTTTTTACTGTTTCACCCACACGTATTAATTCTCTTACCACTTGAACCCGGCTATAAAACAATCCCAATGTACATTGACTTCTTCATCAAAAATCCCCAAATAATATTTCAAACCCTAATTCCTTCAATCCTTCAAAATTAACCATAATCAACATGAGTACCAAACCTGAGATCATAGATCTCACAACAACATCCTCATCATCTAGTGAAGATACCAATCCATGGTTTCACTATTTTCCAAAACCATATCCACTACCAAAGAAGTCACCCTTTCTCTCCTCATCAGAAGATGAAAGTGTTGAGAAACCAAGTGTATCTGCTGAAGATTCTGATGAATCCTATAATGAGGGAACATCTTACTCCCAACCCTCAGCACCTAGGCCTCAACGAAGGCCACGAGCCAAAAATCCACCACTTCCTATGGGAAGAAAGGTGGTGCTTGGTCTTTCTGCATCAGGTTTTGGTGCATCATCACATATCGTATAAGGGAATGGAAAAAGGAAAATGATGTAAGTTGTTGTATGATGGAAAGAGTAGATGATGCACAAAGGAAAATCTTTCCTTCTCATCTCTCTACCACAATCAGCTTCAGCTTCTTCGTTTTCATCAATCCATCCTCTCCATTTTGATCCTTAGCATCTGTTAGGGTTGGTTATGCTTATCATAAAAGCATAGCTATCATATAGTGCCAAAAGATGTGAGCAGTCATGCTCATCGTGCTCATCTTAGATGTTGGAACAGATGATATGTAATAGATTAGGACTATTAGATCATGTAGATGCTTTTGATGTTGCCAGTACTCTGTAATCTGTAAGTTGTAAACTGTTTCTTGAATGAATGAATGATCTATTTGCTTCTGTACTGCTTTTGATTGATTCATATAACTTCAGTACTTCAACTTCAGAGGAAACAAATAACACACTTCAGCACAATGAATTCAGTGGAAACAAGCTTAAGCTTTCTTGACCATATCTCAACAGATCAAAGACAACCATTCTGCAAAACAAACACAGAAACATACACAAACCAACAAAGAAACACACTAAAATTACATTAGCAGGTTAGAGTTAGTTAAAATCAACCAAATATACAAAATTACATAGCAAAATGCAAAGTTATACACAAATCCTCCCCTGAGGCATATGCCTCCCCTGAGGCCTATGCCTCCCCTTAAACTTTGCAGTTAAGGGTTAAGCATGCCAATATGGACCACAAGGTGTTGAAACCTTGGTCCTTCAAAAGCCTTTGTTAACAAATCTGCCACATTATCATCAGTATGAATTTTGACCACATTTATCAAATTTTTATCATATGCATCTCTTATAAAGTGGTGCCTGATTTCAATATGTTTTGTTAGACTGTGAAAAACTGGATTTTTAACAATGCATATGGTACTTTGATTATCAATAAAAATTGTTGTGTTCATGAAATTATACCCATAATCCAACAACTGATTTTGAATCCAAAGAACCTGTCCACAGCAATTAGCAGCAGCCACATACTCTGCTTCAGTAGATGAGGTAGCCACAATAGTTTGTTTCTTGCATTGCCAAGAAATCAATCTCTTTCCAAGGAATTGGCAACCTCCAGTGGTGGACCTCCTATCCAGATTAGCACCAGCATAGTCACTATCACTATAAGCTTCCAACTTAAAAGGAGACTCTTTTGGGTACCAAAGACCTAGAAAAGGTTGGCCTTTAAGGTACTTAAAGATCTTCTTAACAGCATTGAGATGGGAAGTCAGTGGAGTAACTTGATGTCGCGAACAAACACTCACAGCAAACGTAATATCAGGCCTGGAAGCTGTTAAATACATCAAAGACCCAATCATAGACCTGTACAAATGAACATTCACAGGTGGATCAGCTTCATTGTTAGTCTTTGTCTTTGGAGCTTCATAGGGTGTAGTAGCAGTCCTTACACCCTCCATACCAAACTTCTTCA
Source organism: Chrysanthemum seticuspe (assembly GCA_019973895.1). Taxonomy (NCBI): domain Eukaryota; kingdom Viridiplantae; phylum Streptophyta; class Magnoliopsida; order Asterales; family Asteraceae; genus Chrysanthemum; species Chrysanthemum seticuspe. Next base: position 260,988,005 of record BPTQ01000005.1, on the reverse strand, counting down.
AGATGTCCCTCACATATTTGTCCTGACTGATAAAGATACCATCAGGTTTCTGCTGAACTTGAAGACCCAAAAAGAAAGTCAGCTCTCCCATTGCACTCATCTGAAACTCTCCCTTCATAAGCTCCTCAAACTCCCTGCACCAAGCTTCCTTTGTGGATCCAAATATAATATCATCCACATAGACTTGCACAAGAATAATGTCAGTGGAATTCTTCTTTAGGAAAAGATTCTTATCTATTGCACCTCTTCTGTAACCATGCTTCAGCAGAAATGTAGAGAGCCTAGCATACCAGGCTCTGGGTGCCTGATGTAGTCCATAGAGAGCTTTGACTACCTTATAAACATGATTCGGATGATCGGGATCTTCAAATCCTTTAGGTTGAGTGACATACACCTCCTCTTCAATTTCACCATACAAGAATGCTCCTTTAACATCCATTTGATAGACCATAAAGCCCATATAGGATGCATAAGCTAAGAAAATCCGTATAGCCTCAACTCTTGCCACTGGTGCAAACACTTCATCATAATCGATCCCCTCCTCTTGTCTATAACCCTGTGCAACTAATCTGGCTTTGTTCTTAATGACAACACCCCGAGCATCTCTCTTATTCTTCAGAATCCATTTTGTCCCAATAGCATACTTTCCATCAGGTAGTGGTACCAATATCCAAACCTGCTGATTTTGAAATTGTTGCATCTCATCCTGCATTGCTTCAAGCCAACTTGAGTCTTCAAGAGCCTGAGTAACACTGGTTGGTTCCACTTGTGAGAGAAAACAAGCAAACAGACAATGTTGATAGTCTGTGTGATTGTCTCTCTGCTGATTTGAGACATAAGAGACAAAAGCCACCTGTCCATATTTAGAACGTGCCACAGTACCTCTTGTTCTAACAGGTGCATTAGGATCACCAATTATATTAGACTGTGGATGAACATTGTTGATCCTTGTAGTAGTGGTGGTGTTGACATTCAATTGAGGAATCAAGATTAGTCATAGTAGGTTCAAATTCAGTATCATAGGAAGGTGTGTTGAAGATGCCTGCTTTAGGTTGATGATGACCAAGATCTGAAGGTTTTGGAAACCTTGTATAAGGTTCTCCAAGGTCTGTTGACACTCTAGTAGAAATAGGAGTAGAGTCACCATGTCTTTCAGCCGAATTGGAGTGGTGAGGAGAAACAGAACTACCTTCAGCAGAATTGAACGTTTCTGCACTGAGTGCTATCACTTGATACTATCTTCAATATTCCTCTCAGCATCTAAATTGGCTGCATACTCTTGTTTCTTCAGTCTAGCAAGGTCCTCAGCATAATAGAATTCATCTTCACCTACATCAGTATAACCTTTAGAAGTGTCACCTACAAAATTGTTAGGAGAGAAGGAAGGTACTACAATGGGTTGTTCATCATCAGACCCACTGTCAGAATGAGCATCCAAAGTGTCTGCATTAGTATTTGGAGATGCTTCAGAATCTGCATTTTGATTAGCCTTATGTCTAGCATAACCCAAGTAATCAGTCAAGTAGTCAAGATCAAATGACCAAACATGACCCTGGCCTTGAACATTAGGCTTGTCTTCAAGATACCTCAGATTCAATGTCTCCTCAATCTTCTTAGCAGATACATTGTAAACCCTATATGCCTTACTATGAGCAGAATACCCCACAATGTAACCATCATCAGCTTTCTCATCAAATTTCCCCAAGGGATCACTGGTATTCAAAATTGTCACTTGGCAGCCAAACGGTTTAAGGTAATGAATAACAGGAACTTTTCCAAAAAGAAGTTCATATGGTGTTTTAAGGTGTGGTCTAGTAATGGACACTCTATTGAGTACATAACATGCTGTACCAACTGATCCATATGAAGCAGCTGAAGAGGTTCAGAAATAATGGTTACTGCTGTAACAGGAACACCTTTGTATGAGGCTCTGTGCTGCTTTCCTTTGTTGCATGCAACACAGTTATGATCATTGGTAAATACTTTGGAAGGAAGACCTTGAACAAGGCCCAGTTTTGAAAGCTGGTTAATGGTCTTAAAATTGACATGGGCCATCCTTCTGTGCCATTTGGTGGACTCATCCACAGATGCTTTAGCCACCAAACATGTTAAGTCACCTGCTGGTTTGACATTAGTTAAGTTGAATGTATACAGATTGTGACTACGAGGAACCTTCAGCAGAATTGAAGTTTCTTCTGGGAGTTTGAAGTCTTTAGACAGCACAAGACATTCATCCTCTGTGAAGAGTACTTTGTTCTTAGTGTCACATATTTGTGAGACTGAAAACAAATTGAAGTGTTGAAGTTCCTTAACATAGTAAACATTCTCAAAGTCCAGCTGAGGTGTTTTGATGGTCCCTTTTCCAGTAATTCATCCATCACTTCCTCCAAAGGTTACATTGCCTCCACCTTCAATAGGTACAAAGTTATGCATCATGTCCCTGTTTCCTGACATACTTCTAGAACAACCACTGTCAACAATTCCAACATCTTTATGCTTAAGGGGATGATCCTACAACAACAAAAATATACAAAGAATTAGTACACTATGGAGGCTCAAGTCATTGCTGACTTGAACCTGCCTTGTGGATCATATGAGTTGTGCCAAGTAGAAGTATAAGATCCACTATTGTTCTTGGGTTTCCAATGAAACTTAGGTCTATGTTTATTCCAAGAACAACCTGCTGAGGTCTTGACAGCAGTATCCCAGTACCCTCTCCCATCAGTCATAGGGTTAACATATTTAGGCCAAAAACCATTTTTAAAATATTCACTGGTTGGTTGAACATATGGTTTTCCAAATGATCTTCTCCAAGGAAAAGAAGTATTATTATTAGCAGCTTGTGGAACATAAGGTGGTATATCATTAACATTGGTCCACATAGGTCTAATATTCCTAGAATCACCACACCTCCTCATTCTTTGCTCATGATAATCACAATCCTTAATTAAATGAGATTTACTTCCACACACAAAACATTTCTTCTGAAGAGAAGATTTATTCAAACCAAAAGAAGTATTCTTACAAGCAGAAGTATTCAAACCAAAACCATGAAAAGAATTGTTTTTAACAGTATTATTATGCAAATAATTAAAAAGCAAGTCTTCAGAGGCAACTGTCTTGGAAGTGCACTCCTTGGCAGCAACTCTGTCATGCTTATTGGTAGTCTTGGGTGCAGGCAGGGGTGAAGACTTGGGAAGGTCAGACTTGGGAAGGTCAGACTTGGGAAGGTCAGACTTGTCATTTGAATCACACTCTGTAGACCCTTGCTTGGAGGACTTGTCACTGTTAACACAAGAGACAAAGTCATTAGTAGAAGTATTAGGGTCTGGCAAGGACCTACTACTTACCATTATTCAACCGATCAGAGTAAATATCGTCAGTTCGAGGGTTAAGATGTCACCGAAATCCAAAATTCTTTATACATCCGAATCTTCGATCCCTACTGTGTGCATTTAGATGTGGTCGTCCGGATCGATTAAAACACTTTCTTCCACTGGATGTACGACATGCACCTGGTTAATCTCCACTCGTGTACGGGTAACTGGAAAGGTGATAATTACTGAAACTACCTAGTGTGGTAGACATACCGTTTTTCAGTTTTCTGAACGGTCTGGGATTATGAAGATGATTACTGAAACAGAGAACACAATTGTCACTGTTCAGGAGGTTCGTTCCCAGATGTCTCACACTAAGTTTACTGTTCAGACTGGAAGGGTTCAGACTGGAAGGGTTCAGACTGGAAGGGTTCAGAAGTGGGGACGGACGTGGGTTCTGATGGTTATTCGTACTGTCTCAACGACGGTTCCTCACGTGAAGGTTCTGTCAACGGAGACTTCTGAACGAAAAATTA
>BPTQ01000005.1:260970942-260983182 GCA_019973895.1 Chrysanthemum seticuspe | reverse complement strand
AATAGCTTGCAGAAGAATAGTTCTGACCTTTGTTTCTCTCTGAACTGCCAGCAACTCTTCAGCAGTTTTGGGAGGAACATTCATCATATTACCAGCAGCATCCGTGGTAGTCCTCTTCAAACTGTTCCCCTTCAAAATTACCTGCCATAGATTCCAATCAATGTTGGAGATCCAGTTTTGCATCTTCATAGCCCAAAGATCATATTCCTCCCTTTTAAGGTAAGGAAACTTAGCATTGCTATTAGATAGACTTAGTTGCTGCAGATGGGTGGAGTTTTGGTTGTTGGTAAGTTCAGTATCAGCATCTGAACCAGGCATGATGTTTTTGTTATGGTTGTATGGGTGTTTAGAAAAATCTTGTCCTTAGTATCGTAGAGACTCTCACGAGGCTCTGATACCACTTGTTGAAACAAACAAAGACCTTGATAGATCTTGAGCTCGTGGATCGTTATGTATGCCTATGTAATCACAAGCACAATAAAAGACAATCTCTACTACCAATGTTTATCAGCGGAATATAAACACAAGTAACAAATAACTAAGAACTTCTTGATCCTCTATGGATCTTTATATTAACTAAAACTGAGTTTTTCCAATCGGTACATAACTCTTTCTAATGTGTTCCTTTTATAGATAAGGAACCCTAAACAATATCGCTAAACCGTTTTCCAAGAAACGTATAATCATAAAACTAATAAAGATATACACAATCACTTCCTAATAAAGCTCATGTATATCCACACTAAATAAACTAAACACGGAATAAACACATCCGCAGAAACAAACTAATAACTATTATACTTCAGCAGAATAAGTCTTCGGCAGAATCCACTTCACTTCAGTAGAAACACTTTGGCATTAAGTTCAGCATAATCCAGACTTTCACATAATTCCCAACAATGATGCTGAGGAAACTGGACTTGGAGCATAAGTCATCTTATTTGAGGAGGCCCCAACAAATGATGTGTGACTAGGAGTGGATGAACGAAAGGGACTTCTGACATCAGGCTCAAGAGATTTAAGTCTGTTGAATAGTTCATCAAAAGTGAGCATATCTAGCCCACCTTTAGCTTTGAGTGCAATGCTTACTTGCAACCAAGATGGAGGTAAAGATCATAAGAACTTTGGATTGCAATCATCATTGTCTGGCATGGCCTTCAGCTGATTCAATTGACTCAAAATCTAATGAAACCTGTCATACCCCTTGTGAATACCTTCTTCCTCAGATATTTGGAATTCTTGAAACTGCTGTTTCAACTTAGATTTCCTCATTCTCCTTGACTCCTCGTTCCCACCAAACCTAGCCTTGATAGCCATCCAGATGTCCTTAGCATCCTGCATGTAGTGAAAGTCACCCATGTGATCATCAGGAATAGCCTGAAGGAGAATAGTTCTAACTTTGTTCTCTCTCTGAACAGCCAATATCTCTTCAGCAGTTTTGGGACCAACTATGGTAACTTTACAATCCGGATCTGTGACATGCCTCTTCAAACAGTTACCCTTCTTCACAAGTTCCCAAAGATTCCAATCAATGTTGGAGATCCAATTCTGCATCTTCATAGCCCACAAATCATACTCCTCCTTCTTTAGGTAGGGAACTTTGCATTGCTGTTTGAGAGATTGAGTTGTTGCAGAGATGTGTTGTTTTGATTGTTGGTGACTTCAATGTCATCGTCTGATCCAGGCATGGTGAATGTTGTTTTGGTTGTGAGGGTGTAAAGAAACGAATGTTCTTAGTATCACAGAGACTCTCCCGAGGCTCTGATACCACTTGTTGAACCTAAGACCTTGATAGATCTTTGAGCACTCGTGGATCGTTAGTAATGCTTATGTAATCACAAACACACTAATAGACAGTCTTTGTAACTTGTATTCTAGAGCGGAAATTAAACACAAGTAAGAACAATAATAACTAAGAATACTTTGATCCTCTATGGATCTTTGAATATCACCAAAACTTGTTTTTCAAACTCGTACATAATTCATACTAAGGTGTTCCTTTTATAGATAAGGAACCCTAAACCGTTTCTCAAGAAACGTATAAACATAAAACTAAAGAAGATATACATTATCACTTCCTAATAAAGCTCATGCATATCCTAACTAACTATAAAATACACGGAATATCTATATTCGCAGAAACAAACTACGCGGTTTCTCTACTTCCGCAGAATCTCTTATTCAGCAGAATCCTTGCACTTCAGCAGATTCTTCAGCAGAATTCTTACTCAGTAGAATTCCCAACACATGTTATCTGCATATGTTAGTGAACACAGATAGACATATATGGTGGTCGACAACACCCAAACAGCAATCGACTATTAAAAGTTAATTTAACATATCAATCAGATCATACAAATGCATGGGAATTATGTGTTTATCAAACTCTAATCATCTAATCCTAACAATCATATCCTAAATTCCTAGTCCTTCGACATAGGCAAATATCATTTTTAGTTAAGCACCAGGAACAACAGGACTTATGACGGTGCGCCTGATTTCTCCTGTGGTGGCATCTTTGCTAATAGGTTAGGGCGAATTGACCAAATGTTGTCCTCTCGAATTTGACCCCACCTGAAGTAATTGGAAGTAGGTAGACGTAGACATAACTAGCTAGGAGGATTGACTAGGTTAGCACCACTATTCCTCTATTGATTTCCCTTCACACATTTATCTGCTTTTATTTTATATTCTGCATTAGTAGTTTAATTAATTAAATCCCTATCAAAACCATTATTATTCTGTGACAATTAGACTTAGTAATAATCCAACACACATAGCTCTTGGGATGACCTCAGCTTTACCATTTACTACACTACACACAACCGGGTACACTGCCCGTCAGTGCATTAGGGTAGACCATAGGTATAGCGAGACACTATAAATATTTAGACCTGGTCAGTAAAACCTGCATCAAGTTTTTGGCACCACTGCCGGGGAGTTATATTAGGATTAATATTAAGTCTTTCATTTCATTTTTAAAACTTTTCTCACGATCATATTTCAAGTTTTCAGATACCATGGAAGTTGTTAACATCGATGACCTCACTCTTGAGGAATACTTGGCGTTGACTAGAGCAGATCAAGGGCCGGGTCTCCTAAGACCGGCAATCGAAGCGGATGTTCATTTCGAAATTAAAGACCAATTTTTGAGGGAGCTTCGCGCTAACCATTTTTCGGGAAACAGGGACGAATACGCATATGAGCACGTTGAAAATGTCCTACACATCGCTAGCCTTTTCAACATTCCGGGCGTGTCTCATGATGCTGTCATGCTTAGGGTATTCCCAATGACTCTTACTGGAGCAGCCAGAAGATAGATCGAAAGATTGCCCGCTGGGGCAGTTAATACTTGGGCGCTACTTAAAAAACACTTTATTCAAAGATATTGCCCGCCATCGAAGATTTCTAATCAACTTTTGGAGATCCATAATTTCAAACAAGAAGACGATGAAACTCTGTATCAAGCTTGGGACAGATACAACGATATTCTTTATATGTGTCCTACCAATGATCTAAATAACCAGCAGAAGGTCAATATTTTCTACATAGGAATAAATGTAACTACAAGACAGATGCTGGACTATCAAGGACCTATCCCAAACATGACTCCTACCCTTGCCCTTGAGGCCATCCAGAGACTCGCCGATCACTCTCAAAAATGGCATGACGGGGGGTTGTTGGAATCACTCCTAAACTATAATTCAAGTGTTAGTTATTCTTATGTAATAGGTAGCTTATTATGGCCTTTATGTTTGTTATTAGCCTTAAGCTTATGTAGAAGGCCCATGAGCTTAGGCCCAAGCCCATAGGAGAAAGGATGGGAACTAGGAGTGTTGCCCTAGCTTCCCTCCTATAAATACTCTTGTAAACCTTCATTTGATGGTTGGTTGTTCAATTCATTTCACTTTCATCTCTACGCATAACCATCTTCATTCTTACGTGTATGTTTGTGTGTGATATTGTTCATCCGCCTCTCTTCTCCCCTCTATCTCTTTCTATTAAGCTTGTGTTGTAAAACTCGTGACCTAACAGTGGTATCAATCGCCTAATAGTTGAGTGAATGTATTGTTTGAAGTGAGTTTTGGTCTCACACTTAACTTGCGTCTCCATAACTTTGGCTTGATCAAAAACGTATTTTTTACACTTTTTAATCCAAGATTCTTGTCCTTTCAACGTTACAAGGTGTTAAACTTACTGTTTTTGGCAAAAAGTTTCGAACTTTGTGTGTAGATCATCGTTTTTCATCTAGTTTTTGTACGAAGGTTCTATCCTACGCGTAACTGTTTTAAGAGTTTTGGTTCATCAAGTTTCACACTTTTGTGTCTTTTGGTGTTATTGAAGCTATTTCATCACACAAAAACTGGTTTAGAAACAAATTTGAGCATAATCATATTTACGAGTAATCCTACGCGTAGCAAAACCCTAAAACTACGCGTAAGGTTATCCTTGGCTTGATCTTCGTTTTCGTGGTTTACTCCGTGTTTTCTTGCTTGGATAAGCCTGAAAATACGTCGACTTTGGATATCTTTTGCACTGTGAAGTGTAAAAGATCACTTGGGATAAAACCCTAAAATTACGCATAAGCATAAGCTTACGCGTAGAAATCCTACGCATAAGATTCATCTTACGCCTAAGCCTAGTCTTACGCATAAGATAATCCTACGCCTAACTTTCTACGCCTAACTTTTGTCTACGCATAACTTTAGAGTCTTTTCCATACTTACGCGTAAGCTAAATCTACGCGTAACTCCTTACTGTTACGCGTAACTTTGGTGTTTTTACGCATAAGTGCTACTTGGTTATTGTGATTTCTACGCCTAAGGATACTTCTTCAACAAAGGTTCATTCGACTACAAAGATCCATTTTTACCAACACAAGTTTTTCAACATGTCTCAACCACCATACTCTAACTATTTCCCTTACACTTATTCTCAACGACAACAACAACTAAGTCCACAACATCAACAATGGAATCAACAACAAGCAATTTATCAACAACAATTTAATCAACAATATACTCCACAACTTGGAGCAATTCTTCCACCACAAATGGTTCAAACACCGCCAAGTCTTCAAGTTCAACCCTACACAAATGACTTCAATCAACATCCATCAAGGAACACTATGAAGGAACCCACTTGGTTTGCAAAGATGTGTGAAGCTTTAAGCAGCCAACAATCAATTCATGAGGTTGGATCACTTGATAGACCTCCAATGCTCACTCCAGGAAACTACGATCAATGGGTGATAAGGTTCTTTAGGTTTTGTGATCTGAAGAAGCCACATGGAAAGTTCTTAAAGAAGGTTATCTTGGAAGGTCCATTTGAGATGCCTACTGTCATTGTACCCGGAGATCCTAATGCCATTCCACCAAGAGATGAACAAACAAACATTGCTACTGTTGCAGATTTAAATCAAACAGAACGTCTACACTATGAAGCTGATGAGCTTGCAATGCAATATATCCTTTTAGGATTACCTAACCCAATTCTTCGAAGTGTTGATGCTCAAAAGACTGCAAAGGAAATGTGGGACCATATTCATCTTCTTATGGAAGGATCTGTACTCAATCAGGAGGATTTGGAATCCAAAATTTACTTGGCTTATGAACACTTCATGATTGAACCTGGAGAGACACTAGAGTCTTATCATCATCGATTTTCAGACATCATCAATGATTTGGATAAACACAACATCATCATGCCAAGAATTGCAGTGAATACTAAGTTCCTGAGTAGTCTTGGTCCTGAATGGGAGAAGTATGTCATTTTTCTCCGTCAAGCGAAGAATATGCATCATTCTACATATGGATTGTTGTACGATTACTTGAAGCCTCATGAAAAGGAAATTGATAGGGAAAGGATTCTTCGTGCTCAAATTGCTCCACCTACACATCCGGAAAATCAACAACTTGCCTTATATGCTCAACAAAGTTATCCTCCTCAACAAGCAACTCAACCAATTGCCTCAGTCACACCAAACGATCAATCACAGCAACCTCTACAAAATCAATTGGTTCCTTACAACAACAACAATGATCAAGCACTTCATAGTCAAACTAATGAGGAATCTGATCCGTTCGAAGCATTGCAACAGGGATTTGTTATGATTGCTAATGCTTTTAGCCGTTATACCAACAAATCCAACAATCGTATTCGTTCCTCATCCAATACACGAAATCAGGCTGTTGTGAACAATGGAAGAGTTGAAGTTCAGAATCGTGTTTATGGTCGTCAAATGGGAGGTGGTCAAGGGTTTAATGCTATGGGTAGGAATAACAACAGAGCTCAAGTGGTGGAACAGGGAAATGCTCAGAATGGGTTGAATGGTCTTTGATGCTACAACTGCAATGAGAAGGGACACCTGGCTAATGCATGCCCAAAGCCAAGGACTAGGGGCAGTGCTTATTTCAAAGAGGCTCTTCTTTTGGCTCTTAAGGATGAAGCTGGAGGATCTCTCACAAACAAAGAACAGAGCTTTATGGCAGATGCAGACTCAGATGATGATATGGAGGACTTGCAGGCCAATGCAGCTGTTATGTTGATGGCTAATATGCATGAGTTACACATGAGTGAAACAGGCCCAGTGTATGACACTGATGGCTTGTCTCATGTACCCGAACAAACCATCATCATATCTGAACTAATATCTCCGCCAATATCTGAATCCGGCACGGCTCAGACTGTTCAAAATGAGTCATCTACATCTCATTCTGACGATTTTCAAATAAACCCTGTAGTTACATTTGACGATCAAGATGACCTTATGGTTTCCTTTGATAATCAAATTGACTCCGTGGTTGTACTTGAGGATCTAAATAATGATCATGTTGTGACTCACGTTGAACAAGCCGAACTGTTGCCTCATCCAGATTTTGCTCGTTTAATTCAAGACCATCAAATCAAAATGGAAGAATGTTATGCATTAAATAAGGAATTAAAAAGCAAAAATGCACTGTTAACCAAGGATTTTGAATGCTTACAAATGCAACTCAACTTTTTCAAAACTCAAGAAAACCGTGAAAAAGGTTTTGAAGCCGCTTTTGCTAAATCTCATCAAAATGAAAAATATTTAGAGAGACAGATGCGTGATCTAGCCGCTTCGAAGAATGCTTTGTTGTCTGAAATAGAACAACTGAAACATGAACATAAAAAGCAAATTAACGCTCTCACCTTGGAAAATCAAAAAGCTAAGGCTGAGTTGTTAACTTGTCAAAAACAGTTCTCCGCATACAAAAAGCATTCAACGAATCGGGTAGATGACCTTCTTGAAGAAATTATCGGCTTGCAAAACAAAATTAAAGAGTTTAAAACTGTTGTTTACAAACATGGTGAATCAGTAACAGCTATTGAAAAGTTTACTTTAAAACCCAATCCAAAAGGATATGGACCAAATCTAGCTGATTACAAACCAAAGCTTTCACTAAAAACATTCAAACAAAATCCTGAAGTTTCCAGTGCAGAATATAAAATTAATGATACTGTTATGAGTGTTGTTGAGTATCATCGTCAAGAGGAATTAGATGCAGAAGACGAGAGTCGATCAAAATTAAAAACTGTTGTTTACAACAAACCTTTTAATTATTCAAAACCGGTCACTTTCGTCACACCAACGGATTCTTCTAACACACCAAGGGTTATCATCAAAACACCTGAGTCTTCTAATGTTAATCCCCAACCAGATTATGCACAAATTTATGGTCCTTTACCTTCCATCAGTGAAGTAAAGTCAAAACCTGAAAATCAAAAAATTCTTAGATATTTTGACATTTTCATGGCTGACCTCAAAATTTTACAACATGAGATAGAATATCGTTCTAAAATCAAAATTGATCATTTTCAATCGCCTCTGGCACGAGAACAAAGACATTTTTCAGAAAAATCTTTTACCTAACGTTTAAAATTTGAAAAGTTGTGCATTAGCTTGGGAAAAGGGTTTTCATAAGGAACTTGGAGTGATGAAGGTCGTTTTCGAGAAAACTGAAACATCTATTTCTAATACTAAACGTAAAAAGAAAATGTTGAGAAAAGATGTTGATCGACTCTTGAAAGATGTTATCTGTGCTGATATCCATAATGTTGTGTTATTCTATTCTTTGCCACATGCAGCTGATTATATCTCTGCTGATCATGTTGACTCTGTGGTAATCGTTGAGAATACTGATAATGTGCTTCAGATCGAGTCTTTAAAAGCTGAAAATAAACGATTACTCAACGAACTTTACAATGCAAAACGTCGTCTTAATTGGTGTGAAAAAGATATTCACAATCAACAACTTGGATTTCAAAAGAAAATCGCTTAGTTGCATGAAAAATCTTCTGATCCTAAATTTGCGCAACTGGATGATCAAAACGTGTCTTTGAAAGGTCAAATCTCAAAATATGAACAAGAGCTTGTAAAAGTTAAATAGGAATATGGTGTCATATTTGCTTTACTCAATAAGACTCGTCATGAAGCATCAAATGAACTTGATCACTATCTTGCTCACACTAGAGAAGTCATGAATTTTGCTGGTAATATTCGTTCTGAAAATCAAGATTTGATTCACACTATCTCTAAGTTAAGAGAAATGTTAGGAAAGTATGAAAATGATTTTAAATAATCTAAAATAATTATTTAAAATAATCATTTAAATAATTATTTAATGATTTTTTAAATGTTTAGACAAATGATTTTCTTTAAATGATTTTCATGACAAATGATTATTTAAATGTTTAGACAAATGATTTTTTAACAAATTCATATTTCTGACCATAACCCAAATTCCAATATACCAAAACTCACGTACAACGTCATAATCACAAACCCTCAGCATAAACAACATCATAATTAACCCATCCTATCCACTTCATATCTCTTAATCATCTCTAAACTATCTCGACTCAAACAGAAAATCACGACTCGGACTGAAAACGTAAACATAAAATAAAACATGATCTCAGGTTTCCTTTTTTGTGGCTCAAAACCTTTAAAAAATCATTCACACGAAAAGGTTATCATCATAGATCTTTGATTCTATCCGAAATTAAAGAGAGTATTACAACTATAAACTGTTGTGACTCTTCTTTGATTCGTTTATTTTGACACGAAAACAAAACAACTTAAATGACGACCCTACCTGAGACCCCGTCCAAAGGATCTTGAAGTCGTGACCTTCTTGATTCGTATTGTGCTTCAAACGTATTTACAGTATTAGGGTATGGGTTTGATGATAGGGTTGGGTTTGATTCAGATAATTCATGGTATGATGTAAACGAATTTGAGATGAGATAATCTTTTTGTTTAGGAGAGTTGTGCGGGATAAGACATGACTGTGATTTGATAAAAAAGGTGGAGCGTTTGTTTGCTTTGGATGGGGGCGCTGATATAAGTTTAGGGTTAATAAAATGATGTGAGTTTTTTTTTTAACCGGTTGGTTATAAGGATTTGGATCAGGTTTATCACTTTCAATACATGGGCCGAGCCTTGTTATGGTTTTGGGTTGTTCAATTTTTCTAATGAATATTGGGCTGAATAGTTATACAGTTTGGATTGATCGATTGTTACTTTAAATGGTAACACAACTTTGTCATCCGAACTTTTAGATATAAAAAATTCGGATACAAATTTTTGGTATTAATTGGAAAAAGAGTGGTATTTTGGTATGATATTTTTTCACGAGGATACAATTTTTGACAAGATCGGGAACCATTATCAAGTTCATTTTAAACTGTTGATGAAGGCTAATTTTTGGGCATTTAACCGTAAGATGTGACTACGGCGTGAATTCGTTATTATTTATTTGAGGTTGAAGTGGATATCACGGGTGCGTGTACTTAGTATCTGAAGATATCGGGGTTGGTTGGATGCATGATTCTTCGAGATCCTTGTTCAAGCTTTAACCGTCACGAATGACAAAGACTTGAGTTATCTAGTTGAACTTGATGTAAGGAGTTACGTTGTTGTGCTCACAGCTTATAACTATCACTTTTAAGGAGTTACGTTGTTGTGCTCAAGTGTCACACTAAGGTGTGGATAATTTGAGAAACTTTAAGTTTACCTTTTTTCGATGGAGTTAAGAAAAAGGGTTCTTCGTCTGACAATAGTGCAAGTTTAAGTCACAAGTTCGGGTTATACTACTTCAGTCTCAAGTTCGTCATATTGGGTTTTCTCCATCAGTAGTCACTACAAAAAGCCGTCAGAATGATAATGGGGTCGGTAAAGAGTTAGCTGAGAAGAGTATACACAAGTAGAGAAGTTTTATCAGCAATTGATTCTCGCGAGATATTTATGGTACTTCACACTTGTTCGATTAATTGAACATACATGGTTTCGATGTCTCCAATTTCATCATCAACATACGTGGTGTATGATTCTGATTCATTGAAAACATCGGGGGGAAGAGAGTATAGGTGGTGTCTGCTTCCTTTGTTGTTTTTGTATTTTTTTGCGAAAACCCTCTCCTTTCATGAATTTCTTCAATCAGGGGGAAGAAATGAGACGATCTGTGGTTTAAACGTCTCACTTTGGTGTTATCGTCTCACTTTCACAGAGTTATCGTGCGTGAAGTTACCTAAATATGATGTTGTGATGCCTCACACACGGTCATTTTATCGAGTAATTGCATATTCACTGGTAACTATTATTCCGATAGACCGCAACATTCAGGGGGAAGTCGTTTCATTTCGTCTTTCGTGGTTTGTTTGGTGTGAAGCATCTACATATGTGATAAGATCTTGTTGATTTCTTACATGTTACCCCCAAACGGATTTTCTGAAATAAGTCAGATTTACCTTGTGTGGTTTACTGCTCATCTACAAATTCTGCTGCGTACTGAAAACTTCAAAAGTTAGAGGAAATGTTCACTACATCAAAGTTTCGAATCTTCTAAAGACGGTTGTCAGTTTGGGGGGAAGCTGATTCAGAAACTTCGCCAAAAAGGAGTGTACGGAGAAGCTGCTAAAGACATGCGGCATGAATTGGGGGGAAGTTAATCCAATTCTTGCATATTACATCATTTGCCTACAAGTGAAGAAAACGGTTCTCAAGTCAAGGTACAAGTAGAAGAACAAGGAAGCAATGACCACCTACACACTCTTCTGTTAGGTCACTAGATTTACCACACAAGCTTACAAGAAAGAGATAAAGGCGATTGAACAAGTAAACCAAACACACACACACGATAAGTAAAGACAGTTACGCGTAGGAGTATGAGTGAAAGAGTAAATTGAACAACCAACCCTCAAGTGAGGGTTTACATAAGGTATTTATAGGAGGAAAGCTAGGGCAACACTCCTAGTTTCCATCCTTTCTCCTATGGGCTTGGGCCTAAGCTCATAGGCCTTCTACATAAGCTTAAGGCTAATAACAAACATAAAGGCCATAATAAGCTACCTATTACATAATAATGACTAACACTTGAATTATAGTTTAGGAGTGATTCCAACAATCTCCCCCTCAAGTGTTGGTGATGAACGGTGAAGGCGTTGATGTAATAGTAGCTCTGACGTCTTCTGACATTCTTCTTGTTAGGAATTAGAAATTCCCAGTATTAAAGAGTCGGTCACCTCAAGTATATGTAATCGTTAGAAAGCTCGTAGTCGTAGTTCTTTTAAGTTAAGTAGTAGTTTAGTTAAGTAATACCGTGGAGGACGGACGGGTCTTTACCCACTGTATGCCTGATCCACAGCCCAAAGTGTGGCGAGTTATGTAAGACTATAAATACTCTCTACCTTCCAAGGTAGAGAGTTGGAGCTCATAATAATATCTTTCACTTTCTCTCACTAAGTTCCCTAAACCTCTAACTTTCTCTCTCTAGAATTCCATCTTATAAGATCTCTCTCTTTCAATCTCCAAATCCCTTGAATCACTCTCTTTCACTTTCTATAATAATACTCGAGGTTGAGAGATGGAACCTTCCATCTCTCATAAATATCAGAATGTATTGAGCGGTGTGAAACCCGACACCTAGTCCGTATGTCACCCATTTCTGGGCAGGCAGGAGGTGCCATAATGAATTGATTTGATGATGAATTGAATTTTCTTGATGCTGATGCTCGAAAGATTGCTAATGTATATGAACTCCACTGGCTGAGAAATTATGACCCTTAAAGATTAAGGATTGTTCTTCTTACAGTCTTCTGCAGTCTCGATGATAATGTAGTTGCGGAAGTGGCAAGTAGTGGTTGTGAACTCCCCCTCTAACAACCTTAGTGAGGATTTGATATTAAGTTCACAATCAGTAATAATACATTATC
>BPTQ01000005.1:260848725-260969174 GCA_019973895.1 Chrysanthemum seticuspe | reverse complement strand
AATCAAGATTAGTCACAGTAGGTTCAAAGTCAGTATCATAGGAAGGTGTGTTGAAGATGCCTGCTTTAGGTTGATGATGACCAAGATCTGAAGGTTTTGGAAACCTTGTATAAGGTTCTCCAAGGTCTGTTGACACTCTAGTAGAAATAGGAGTAGAGTCAACATGTCTTTCAGCCGAATTGGAGAGGTGAGGAGAAACAGAACGACCTTCAGCAGAATTGAACTTTCCACTGATTGTATCACTTGTACTATTTTCAACATTCCTCTCAGCATCTAAATTGGCTGCATACTCTTGTTTCTTCAGTCTAGCAAGGTCCTCAGCATAATAGAATTCATCTTCACCTACATCAGTATAACCTTTAGAAGTGTCACCTACAAAATTGTTAGGTGAGAAGGAAGGTACTACAATGGGTTGTTCATCATCAGACCCACTGTCAGAATGAGCATCCAAAGTGTCTGCATTAGTAGTTGGAGATGCTTCATAATCTGCATTTTGATTAGCCTTATGTCTAGCATAACCCAAGTAATCAGTCAAGTAGTCAAGATCAAATGACCAAACATGACCCTGTCCTTGAACATTAGGCTTGTCTTCAAGATACCTCAGATTCAATGTCTCCTCAATCTTCTTAGCAGATACATTGTAAACCCTATATGCCTTACTATGTGCAGAATACCCCACAATGTAACCATCATCAGCTTTCTCATCAAATTTCCCCAAGGGATCACTGGTATTCAAAATTGTCACTTGGCAGCCAAACGGTTTAAGGTAATGAATAACAGGAACTTTTCCAAAAAGAAGTTCATATGGTGTTTTAAGGTGTGGTCTAGTAATGGACACTCTATTGAGTACATAACATGCTGTACCAACTGCCTCAGTCCAGAACATGGTAGGAAGTTTAGAGTCTGCTAGCATTGATCTTGCAGCCTCTATTAAGGTTCTATTTTTTCTTTCTGCCACCCCATTTTGTTGAGGGGTTCTTGGAGTGCTATAGTCCCTTTTTATTCCCTTTAACCTACAGAGTTCTATTAGAATGGCATTTTTGAACTCTGTACCATTATCACACCTAATTCCTTTCACCTTTTTGTTCAACTAATTCTCAATAAGGGTAATGAAGTCTTTCAATACTTCAGATGTTTCATCTTTGGTCCTTAGAAAGAATACCCAACAAAATTTGCTAAAACCATCAGTGATCACCAGACAAAAATATTTATGATCAATGCTTCTCACTTTAGTTGGACCAAACAGATCCATATGAAGCAGCTGAAGAGGTTCAGAAATAAGGGTTACTGCTGTAACAGGAACACCTTTGTATGAGGCTCTGTGCTGCTTTCCTTTGTTGCATGCAACACAGTTATGATCATTGGTAAATACTTTGGAAGGAAGACCTTGAACAAGGCCCAGTTTTGAAAGCTGGTTAATGGTCTTAAAATTGACATGGGCCATCCTTCTGTGCCATTTGGTGGACTCATCCACAGATGCTTTAGCCACCAAACATGTTAAGTCACCTGCTGGTTTGACATTAGTTAAGTTGAATGTATATAGATTGTGACTACGAGGAACCTTCAGCAGAATTGAAGTATCTTCTGGGAGTTTGAAGTCTTTAGACAGCACAAGACATTCATCCTCTGTGAAGAGTACTTTGTTCTTAGTGTCACATATTTGTGAGACTGAAAACAAATTGAAGTGTTGAAGTTCCTTAACATAGTAAACATTCTCAAAGTCCAGCTGAGGTGTTTTGATGGTCCCTTTTCCAGTAATTCGTCCATCACTTCCTCCAAAGGTTACATTGCCACCACCTTCAATAGGTACAAAGTTATGCATCATGTCCCTGTTTCCTGACATACTTCTAGAACAACCACTGTCAACAATTCCAACATCTTTATGCTTAAGGGGATGATCCTACAACAACAAAAATATACAAAGAATTAGTACACTATGGAGGCTCAAGTCATTGCTGACTTGAACCTGCCTTGTGGATCATATGAGTTATGCCATGTAGAAGTATAAGATCCACTATTGTTCTTGGGTTTCCAATGAAACTTAGGTCTCTGTTTATTCCAAGAACAACCTGCTGAGGTCTTGACAGCAGTATCCCAGTACCCTCTCCCATCAGACATAGGGTTAACATATTTAGGCCAAAAACCATTTTTAAAATATTCACTGGTTGGTTGAACATATGGTTTTCCAAATGATCTTCTCCAAGAAAAAGAAGTATTAATATTAGCAGCTTGTGGAACATATGGTGGTATATCATTAACATTGGTCCACATAGGTCTAATATTCCTAGAATCACCACACCTACTCATTCTTTGCTCATGATAGTCACAATCCTTAATTAAATGAGATTTACTTCCACACACGAAACATTTCTTCTGAAGAGAAGATTTATTCAAACCAAAAGAAGTATTCTTACAAGCAGAAGTATTCAAACCAAAACCATGAAAAGAATTGTTTTTAACAGTATTATTATGCAAAGAATTAAAAAGCAAGTCTTCAGAGGCAACTTTCTTGGAAGTGCACTCCTTGGCAGCAACTCTGTCATGCTTATTGGTAGTCTTGGGTGCAGGCAGGGGTGAAGACTTGGGAAGGTCAGACTTTGGAAGGTCAGACTTGTCATTTGAATCACACTCTGTAGACCCTTGCTTGGAGGACTTGTCACTGTTAACACAAGAGACAAAGTCATTAGTAGAAGTATTAGGGTCTGGCAAGTCTTTTGACTTTTTGCCATACAGATGGTGTGATCCATCAAAGTCATTAATAGTGGAAAGGTCAATGGGCATGTGCTCACCTCTAATTGGTCCACGAACAGCATGTAGGTCACCTTCTTTCACAAAATTAGCTAGGCCTGCTGGTGTAGATTTACGTGTGTCATCCCTAGCCTCTAAGCCTACATATTTCTTAAAACCTAAAGCCACTGTAGAATTGGGAGCTTGACTGCTATAAATGAGACTAGCCAACTTATTACCATTCATCATCCAGTCATTATTCCTAGCAATTTCCTCCTTAAGTTTCTCCTTAAGCTCTAGATTTTCTGACTCTACATCTGCTCTTAACTTCTCAGACCATTTTAATTCATTTGTAGCACATTCGAGATCTCTTTCTAAAACACCTATTTTCTCACCATAAGCTATTTCATTCTTCTATAACCAAACCTTTTGTCTTTCTAGTGTTTTTAAAGCCTGTTTATAAGCTTCTACTTCCACATAGCATTCATTATATTTTGGTTCCATAATATCATAAGCTTGTTTCAGTTCATTATAACGCTCACTACAACCAAACAAACAGTTTTGTACCTGAGAGATGCCCATCAAGGCAATCTGATCATGCCTATCCTCTGAAGTACAGCTTGCAATCAACCCAACATTATCAGGACCATCATTATCAGACTCCTCATGTTGCTTCCAGTCCACATTGCTATCAAGAGTGACCAATGCAGTTGATCCCTTTGAAGTTCCTGCATCCTTCTGATACTGCTGATAAGTAGAATATCTTGTCTCATCACCAGCTTTCCTGTCTTTGCATTCTCTAGAAAAGTGACCTATCTGTTGGCATGTGAAGCATTTAACCTTCCTTTTATCAAACCTTGCTGGATCGCGACCTTTGAATCCAAACCTTCTGCCAGCTTTGCGCTCAAAGGTCTTGATATCCATGGAAAGCATGGCCACTTGCCACCTCAGCTTCATCTCTTCAAACTCAAGTGGGTCCACTTGATCAAAATCTTCATAGGCTAGATCCTGCTGAGGATCATAATCAGCAAAGAAAGATCCAAGAACATCTTCCATAATACCACTGGATCTAGGAAGAGAGCTTGATGAAGGAGCAGTATTAGATGATGATGGATATGGGCTTGGACCATAGCTAGACTTTGGAGTAGAGGCTCCAACAAATGCAGTATGATTAGCATTGGAAGATGATCGAAAAGGGCTTCTAACATCATGTTCAAGAGCTTTAAGTTTGTTATACAACTCATCAAAAGTCATCATGTCCAAACCACCTTTAGCTTTTAAAGCTATGCTTACATGTAGCCAGGATGGAGGTAATGACCTCAGAAACTTAGAGTTACAGTCATCATTATCCGGCTTTGCCTGTAGTTGATTCAACTGACTTAAGATCTTGTGAAACTTATCATAGCCCTTGTGAATTCCTTCCTCTTCAGAGATCTGAAAGTCCTGAAACTGTTGTCTTAGCATGGACTTCTTCAGTCTTCTAGACTCCTCATTCCCTCCGAACTTCGCCTTAATAGCTAACCATATATCCTTGGCATCTTGCATAAAGTGAAAATCACTCAAGTGATCCTCAAGAATAGCTTGCAGAAGAATAGTTCTGACCTTTGTTTCTCTCTGAACTGCCAGCAACTCTTCAGCAGTTTTGGGAGGAACATTCATCATATTACCAGCAGCATCCGTGGTAGTCCTCTTCAAACTGTTCCCCTTCAAAATTACCTGCCATAGATTCCAATCAATGTTGGAGATCCAGTTTTGCATCTTCATAGCCCAAAGATCATATTCCTCCCTTTTAAGGTAAGGAAACTTAGCATTGCTATTAGATAGACTTAGTTGCTGCAGATGGGTGGAGTTTTGGTTGTTGGTAAGTTCAGTATCAGCATCTGAACCAGGCATGATGTTTTTGTTATGGTTGTATGGGTGTTTAGAGAAAGCTTGTCCTTAGTATCGTAGAGACTCTCACGAGGCTCTGATACCACTTGTTGAAACAAACAAAGACCTTGATAGATCTTGAGCTCGTGGATCGTTATGTATGCCTATGTAATCACAAGCACAATAAAAGACAATCTCTACTACTAATGTTTATCAGCGGAATATAAACACAAGTAACAATTAACTAAGAACTTCTTGATCCTCTATGGATCTTTATATTAACTAAAACTGAGTTTTTCAATCTGTCCATAACTCTTTCTAATGTGTTCCTTTTATAGATAAGGAACCCTAAACAATATCGCTAAACCGTTTTCCAAGAAACGTATAATCATAAAACTAATAAAGATATACACAATCACTTCCTAATAAAGCTCATGTATATCCACACTAAATAAACTAAACACGGAATAAACACTTCCGCAGAAACAAACTAATCACTATTATACTTCAGCAGAATAAGTCTTCAGCAGAATCCACTTCACTTCAGTAGAAACACTTCGGCATTAAGTTCAGCATAATCCAGACTTTCCCATAATTCCCAACATGAAGATTATCAAGAATTCAGGCATACATGTTTCTGATAATCTTAGTAGGTGTTCATTTAACAGAATCTTGGAAATCTATGAGAGATGTATGAAAATTAATCATGATGATTTATGTCCAATGAATTCTCAAAAGGAGAAAGAGTGGATTAAAGAACATGATGAATGGATGCAAAGTAAACGAAAAAGAACATCTGAGGTTCAGGTGACATCTGATTCTAAGAGATTGAAAGTTGTTGAAGATGTAAATCAAATCATTTCTTATGAGTTTAAGCTTTTAGATGGAAGTGAAGGAGTTTGGAAAATTCAAAGACTCAATAATGAAGTTTCTGAGTATAATAAATTTTCACAAATGCTTCAGTATTTTGATAGAGATGATTTGATGAATCTTTGGATACTTTACAAGAATAAATTTGGTGAAGTACATCCAGATGATTATCATGAGAGGCTGATGTATCATAATTTGAAGATTTTATTTGAGCCTACTCATGCTGAACCTGAATGGCAAGGACTCTACAATGGTCAAGTTACTAGATGGTTTTTATATCAAACTTGTGGAGTTCATGTTCTAATTGTTTCTGGAAAGGTTATTCATATGCTTGTAGAAGGTGATTATCCTCAACTGAATAAGCATCCAGGAATAATTGCTCAGATGTTGAAGCCTGGTTGTATCAAGATGTTATTATCTTATGATGGTCAAGCTTATGATTTGTTGAAGAAGTATGAGAAGATACTTAAAGCTAGTAAGTGTTTGGCTACATCCTCCAATTCAGATGTTTTGAGCTTAAAGAAAACTTGAAGAATTCTGTTGGAATTTATCAAGTTTAGGGGAGGATTGTTGGGTTTTAGGTTCCTTGGATAACGAATTACTCTAAGTACTGGAACCACGGACAGGCTTGATGTAACCACGGACTGAAGAGTGTAACCACGGATGAAGACAACCGCGGCTAGTAGTATTATGTAACCGCTGATAGTATATAGTAAGCACTGCTAGTCTTGTATAGTCGGTTAGTTTATTGTATTAGATAAATATGGAAAAGATATTTATCTTGTAGGTTACGTATTGTATATTGTATAGGACTCCTTAGCCTATAAAAGGAGGTCCTAGGTTAGGTTAGATATACGTATGTTTTATATCTAAGGTCGATACACTTCAAGGTTGCAAAACCCTAATACTGTAAGAGTATTCGTATTAATAAATAATATTGAGGTGTTGAATGTTAAGTGTTCTTCTTCTTAAGATTAAGTATTAAATTCCGCGTAATACTTGATAAGCTTTTGTTACAAGTCAGTTTCTATATTAGATCGTTTGCTCAACAGGGATCAACATACCTTTGCTATATTCCCTTTTTATGGATATTAGAAACCATAGACGCGAAATACTTCATGAGCTTTTAAAATACTTAATCGTACTTTGTAAAAGCAAGTTGTGAATACTTCGGATTCTTCTTTGGGTGTTGACTACATTTTTCTTCGGATAAAGCAAAGTCATTGGAAGAATCCTAGCATGAAGATTTCTCATAAGAAAATGTTAGAATGATTTATCAATACCCAACATTTTGTTAAAAGTAAAAAAATTTAAAACATTAATTTTTGTTTTAAGAAATTTCCTTCTTTGTAGTTTTCAAACATACGCGGATCGTATCAAGTTTTTAAAGTACAATATACTCTAAGAAACTTGATAACGAAGCTTTGATGCCAATTGTGAAAAACTATAAGGGGGTTGAATAGTTTTGCCGATTAAAACTTCGTTTTAAAGTATTTAGATCGACTTATGTCAATCCATTTAGATCGTGTATTGGATATTGATAGATGGACATATATATAAGTAATGCGAGGGATAAAGAGTAAAGGAACACAAAACCACAACACGGGTATTTATAGTGGTTTGGCTACAAGGACAACTTCCTTACCCTACTCCACTCCCCGAGTACCCAACTCGAGAATTTCTAAGCACTACAGGACACAAGCTCCTTAATGTGGCGGAGAAGCCTTCACAATGTCGCCTACACTTTATCTGGTACAAGGCTAGACACCGAGTTCTTCCATGAGGTAGAACCAAACCTATCACAACGTCGCCTACACTTTATCCAGTACAAGGCTAGATACCGAGTTCCATTACAAAATAGGAACTACTACCCAACACAACAACCCAACACTACTACCCAAAAGAGACAAACTCCTTTTTTACAATACTAGAAAGGATATCAATATCCTTTAACCCAAACTACACAACTTGTACATCGACGCACCATATCAAATGTACACCTATGGCACTTTACTCCAATGCCTTCAACACGACACACTATTGGAGGGAGAGAAGAACTATCAACAAGATGCACTTCAGTGGTCTTGATGATGACAAAGCTTAGCAACTCATGACCTTGATCTTGCACGTCTTCAAGAGGTTGTGATCTCGCCTTTAAGAGGAACCTATAGAATCACACAAAGATAAAACTACATAGAATGGTCCTTTGGATCTGTGGTTAGAGAGGTTAGAACATAAAGAGAAAGTATGTCTAAAAGGGTTAGTGAGCAGGAGAGAAATGGCTCACTATTTATAGGCAAAACTTGCCTACTGTTCCACGGTTCCAGCGGATCCCTTACCCAAGGGATCCGGCTAGTGCAATTCCATGGATCCGGCTACTGGGTCAACGTAGTCCGGATTTTGGATTGCAAACTGGGTTATGGGTTATGGGTTATAGACCATGGGTCATGGACTTTGGATCATGGATACCCAATAAGATACAATGTATCTAGTCAATGGGTTATTGATCTTGGGTCATGGGTCATGGATCATGGATAATATCCAACATGACTTCATGCATGATGTCATACAATGGGTCATGGGTTATGGATCATGCTCTATGGGTATGGGTTATGGACTTTGATTCTTACCCAACAAGATTCATTCTACCTAGGCTAGGGATCATGGGTCTTGGGTCATGGGTTATGGACTTTGGTTTTTACCCATTATTTACCCATTACAAGTTATACAAAGTAGATACACATTTTTATAAAATATAAGTAAACAACATTACTTGTATGTGTTTTTATAAAAATGTTTTATAACTTATTTAACTAAACATGTTTTGATGGTTTTTATATGTTTAGTAAAAGTGTGTTAGTAAACTATTGGCTCAAAGCTTTTAGGTATTTTATTTATTTCGTTAAAATGATTTTACGTTTGTTATCGACAAAACATTAGAAGATCGTAAAATATAAATAAACGTTTTTATGATTTATTTTTATTAACAATTTTCTGAGAGATAATGTTCAAAAAGGGAATATCTCAATCGAGAAGGTTTCCTCAGAAGACAACATTGCCAATATTTTCACCTAATCACTTAAACGTGAATCTTCCAGCCTTCTTATATTAGAACTCATACTTATGGAACATACTTTATAAACTGTTTAATAACATCTTTGACAACACGGTATGTATCTTTACTTTTCTCACATCTGAGTATAGCAACCCTGTTTTGCACAAAACATAAAAATCAAATTCTATGGGGGTTCTTAAATCTAAATATATTTACTTAATAGATATCTATTAATATTTTTCTTAGTTAGGAATTGCATCTTGAAATTAATAAATCGATGTTTCAAATAAAAACCCATACTTTTATACAAAGATTCTCATGATTAGGATACTCATAAATTTTATGCATTATTAATACAAAGTAAAAATAATTTTTCATGCATCATTTCGAATAAAAACATTTTTTCTCAATCAGACCGCTGGAACCCTTTATTTGTGAAGGTCAGATCCTTTTTACAAGGGATCTGGCAGATCCGGTCTCACCGACAGCTCCTAAACTTTTACAATGTTACTCCTCAATCAACTCCTCAAAACTCAACCATCCAAACATACACCTCCTCTATCACTCAACCTAGAGCCTCTTGAACTAATCTTCACCACAACCACCTTCTTCTCCCCATCCATACTTCAATGATCTCGAGGATTCACCATATAGAACCACCAAAGCACTGCCTCAACCATCGTTCGAAACACTCAAACGTTTGGGAAACCAACCTCCACCTATACCTGACATCATGGAGGTTGATCCACCTCTACCACCACTTTCACCATGCTTTCCGCCACTCAACAAAACCACATGGATCAATGGACCACCATCTATTCTTCCCCATCAACACTTTTATGAACATTTCCAACATTCACAAACTATACCCTATGAAATTAGAGATGAAACTCGCTTCATCCTAAATCACATTCTCGAACGCCTAAACACCATCACTCACCAAAATTACCTTTAATCTTTGGAGTGAGATTGGCAAACACTTAGGACTATATTATTTTAATATTTGTCTTTTATTTGTATTTTTTTTTATTTTCTTTCTCGTATTTTTCATTTAGAACAATTTTTGTTCTTATTTTTACAATTTGTATGTGGCTAAATGAACCCTTCATCTTCTCCCTTTTTATTACAAGGATTATTGTTCCATATTTTGACTCTTGCGTATTTTGGTTGTGATTAGATTAGTTATCATTTACATATTCTTTGGTTATTAACACTATCCAAACTAATGGGATAGATTATTGTCCCTTAATAACCATTTTGTTTTTAGATTTTCGACTCTATTAGATTTACTTGACATCCTCATTAAGGGGGAGTTATCATCAAGGGGGAGTACTGCATTTGGGAATATTTATTCCACAATAGTTTCTCTTCGAAACTCTTTTTGTTTCGACAAAAAGCGGAAGAAGAGAGTAAAATCTTAATTCTTTAAGTCTTCAAAACATATAGATCTTAAGTTTTACTAGCAATAATTTTACGTTTTGTCATTAACAAACAAATAAGCCGTAAAAACGTTTTTTTATATTTTTCGATCTCTCTACGTTTTGTCGATAACAACCGTAAAATCATTTCAAGTAGAAAGCAAAATTCATAAAGTTCTTAAACTAATCATCACAACTATTTTCTACTAAACTATACATTATTTACTAATTTACTTATACATTTGTTTTTAGTAAATACTTAAAAGTAACTATATAATTACCTCATGCATGACATCACATATCATATCTTGCCAAGATATTTAGAGGATTTGCAGGATCATAAAAGATCTTGATAGATTTTTTAATTCAAAATCCGAGTTTAACTGTCCAGCAGGCCGGATCCCTCAAAATACATTGGTCGGATCCCTTTTGAAAAGGATCCGCCAGATCCATGGCTACAGGAACAAAACAAAAAAGGATCGATCCGAATGAAATCATTCGTTTTATATTTATAGGGCATGGCAAGCTAGGACTTGTACGAAAAAGGCCCTTGAGATTCTAATATGTTTCACATATGGTCCTTGTGTCTTCTTTATCTTTTCTTTCGGCTTGGAACCACACGCACACAAATATGAATTGTGTTGATTAGTATAAAATAAAATTTATGAATTTTCCGCAAAACACCCTCCATCGTCCTTGACGTTTTACTTTAAGTCCTTGTGTATTATGTAAACTTGATAAGATCTGTACAACTTTAGTCCATGTAACTTTAACTCCTTGGCGCCCAAGGTATTCATTACAGAGTAAGTCCATCGAGCTAGTTATGCCATATATCTTCTCTGATTAAAATTCCTCTTGGTCTTGATAATAATTACAACATAGAAACAATGGTTTTGTTACGTCACATGTGCTCTCGGTAAATAAATGCTCCAAGTGTCTTCAAGTTTACGGCGTAGAGACCTTGTCCCATCTACGTGTAACGATCTTGCATCCAGACTTCGTTGAAATATTAATAATGCATATGGCATAGAGATATTGCCTCCTCTACGTCTTAATGACTCCTGAATACAGATTCCACTTGATTCGTCTAAGTTAAGTACTTTTACACATATTTTCGTTTTAATGCCTCTTTAAACCTGAATCTACAAATATGAATGAATTAAGTACCAGATTCATACAAAACATTATATAACAGGACAATAAACATGGTGTTGGGTATTAAGAGTCTAAACACTTAGTATTGCTCAAGCATTTTTAGTTTACACTAGCAGTAATAACTAGAATTAGTACTGCCAGAGCAATATTTGTACTGCCAGTTAAAGTTGTTGAAGATGTTCATACTGTTGTGTCTGGAAGTTAACTATTTGTACTGCTTTGATAAGAAAACTTGTAGTGTGATAAGTATAGAAGATATTCAGAAGATATCTTATATGGTTAGAATTGTACGTATATTGTGCATATTTAGAATATTTATAGTTATCTTGTAAAGGACTCCTTAAGTTTATAAAAGGAGCCCTTAGGTAATAGAGAAATGCGCGTATCAGTTTAAGAGTTTATAGCTTCAAAGTTGTTTGTAACCCTAGTACTAAAGCAAGAGTACTTGTATTATTCATAAATAATATTGAAGTTGTTTTGTTATGTTAATCTTGTGTTTACATTTACTACTCAAACAATTCTTCTTTGTTCAAGCTAAGTGTTAGATTCCGCATAACACCTAGTTCTACCAAACAGTTTCTATAAGAGTTGAGTTAGATCTATCTAGTGTAACTTATTCTTTACAAGCCTAAGGAATTGGATCGTGGTTAATCTGGGATCAACAAGTGGTATCAGAGCTTGTGATCTAGAAGCTGCTGATTAAAGAAGAACCTGTTATTCAACACAAGATCTTGGAGACTACTCTGAATCTACTTAGATGGTAGCTGAAACAAAGATTCGTGTGCTCAAGCCTTGTGAGTATGAAATATGGCGTATAAGAATTTAGCAGTATATGATGATGATGGACTACGCCATGTGGGACATAGTTGAGAATGGGAATGCTAAACCAAAGGTTACAAAAGTTGGAGACAAGACTGAAATCTTGGCTCCTACTACTAATGAAGAGAAAGCTCAGATGAGGTTAGATATGAAAGCCAAAGCTACTTTACAGATGGTTCTGCCCAATGAGTATCAGTTAAAGTTTTTCAATATGAAAGATGCTAAGTCCTTGATGGAAGCAATAGAGAAAAGATTTGGAGGCAATGATGCCACCAAAAAGACACAAAAGAATAGGTTGAAACAGCAATATGAGAACTTTTATGCCTCAAGTTCTGAGATGCTGGATCAGACTTTTGATAGATTGCAAAAACTGGTGAGTCACTTAGAGATTCTGGGAGTTAAAATTGAACAAGAAGACATCAATCAAAAATTCCTAAGAAGCTTATCACCAGAATAGAACATGCATTCAATTATATGGAGAAATAAGGATCTCGAGACCACAACTTTGGAGGATCTTTATAACAATCAAAAGGTTTATGAGGCTGAAGTTAAATAGATGTCGGGCTCAAGTTCTAACTCACAGAATATGGCATTTGTGTCATCAAAAAGCACTAGCAGCACTAATGGTGAAGTTTCTACTGCTCAAGGAGTTTGTACTGCTGATACAAAAGTTAATACTGCCAACTCTGAAAACTTGAGTGATGCCAAGTTTTACTCTTTGCTTGCTGGACATTCAAGCAGTTCTTAATTGCTTCATGTGGACTTGAAACAAATCCATCCTGATGATGTGGAGGAGATGGATTTGAAGTGGCAAATGGATATGCTGACTATGAAAGCAAGGAGGTTTATTCAAAGGACTAGAAGGAACTTGCAGCTGAATGGTGATGACAGGGTAGGCTTTGACAAGTCTAAAGTAGAATGCTTCAATTGCAAGAAGAAGGTTCATTTTGCAAGAGAGTGCAGATCCCCAAGGACACATGATAGCAGGCCAAGAGATGAAACAAAAAAGAGTTGTACCAATTCAAGATAATTCTACAACAGCTCTGGTGTCCTATGATGGGCTTGGAGGATATGATTGGCATGACCAAGCAGAGGAGGGGCCAACCAATTATGCATTGATGGCATATTCTTCCAAAAGTTCTTCAAGCTCAGACTCTGAGGTATCCAATGAGTCAAATTTTCAAGTTGTTGTTTTTATAAGTCTAGTTATGAACAATTGTTAAAAGATTATGAATAGACTCACTTAATGATGTTTAGCTATAAAGAAGGTCTAAAATCTGTATAACAAAGATTAGAATTTTTCCAGGCTAATGAGGTAGTATTTTGTGAAAAGATTAGAGTATCAGAGTCTGAAATCCATATGAGAGACTTAATCATTGAGGATCTTAATATTCAGCTTGGTAAGGTTCAACAAGAGAAGAATAGCACTCAATTTACTATTAATGGGTTTAATGGTGCATCAATAGATCTTAATAAGGTATAGGAGAGACAAATATTTGATAAAACCTTAAAAGGTATATGTTATAATGTTGTTGCTCCTCTTGTAACTGGATTATTTGAGCCTACCAAAGATCTATCTAACACAGGTTTATAAGAGTTTAAAGAACCTGAATTTGTTTATAGTAAGTATGGGTCTAAAAAGGAAGAAACTTGTACAAATAGGCAGAGTGATGCTCCAATTATTGAAGATTGGACATCAGATAATGAACAGATGGAGTCTCAGCCTAGTGTGTTTCAAAAGCCTGTTAAGTTTGTTAAATCAACCACTACTAGGGAAACAGGAAAGCCTGTTGAAGAACCAATGATAAACACTGTTAGGTCTAGAGGAAACTAGAGAAACTGGAGTGATATGATGTCAAATAGGCTAGGAAGTGACTTTCAAATGGTTAATAAGGCTTGTTTTATTTGTGGTAGTTTTGATCACTTACAATATAGTTGTCAGCAAAATAAAAGGCAAAATGTGGTCAAAACTGTGTAGAACTATGCATAAAGGGTAAATCATTCAAATTTTGATAGAAAAACCCACCCTCATGTTAAACATACTCTAGTTCCAAGAGAGCAGTATTATTGAAATTTGGCTTAAAAACTGTTAATACTGCCAGACCAGTTAGTACTGCTCCTACAAAAGTTAATACTGCTCCTATAAAAGTTAATGCTGCCCACACTAAGACATGTTTTCAAAAGAGGCACATTCAACTGTTTGGAAAACCATGCAAAAGAAAACAGCAATAAAAGATAATGTTGCTAATCAAAAGGTTACTAATGTTTTAGTTAAACCTATTAATACTGCCAAGCCAAAAGCAGTAGTTAATACTGCTAAGGCAAAGGCTGATATTAATGATGTTAAGGGTAAAGAGGCAAAAGTTGTTAAGGCCTCAGCATGTTGGGTTTAGAGACCAAAAATACTTGTTTTAGACCATGTCCCCAAAAATGACAGTGCATCAATCATCTTAAAAGATTTGATTACATTGATACAAAAGGCAGACCCAAGTCAGTAATGGCTTGGGTCCCCAAAAGGAACTAATTTTCTCATCTTATGTGCAGGGCAATCCACAAGTTAATTTAGAAGAAGAAGGAGTATTTGATAGTAGATGCTCTAGGCACATGATTGGGGACATGTCCTATCTTGAAGAGTATGAGCCTATTGATGGAGGATATGTTGCCTTTAGAGGGGATCCAAAAGGTGGAAAGATTACTGGTAAAGGTATTATCAGAACAGGTGAATTAGACTTTGAACATGTGTACTTTGTTAAAGAGCCCAAATTCAATCTCTTTAGTGTGTCACAGATTTGTGATAAAAAAAATAAAGTACTTTTTACTGTTACTGAATGTTTAATCCTATCTCCAAACTTTAAACTAATTGATGAAAGTCAAATTTTGCTTAAAGTTCCTAGAAAAGGTAATATTTACAGTATGAATTTAAAGAATATGACACCTAAAGGAGGTTTGACTTGTCTCTTTGCAAGTGCCACATCAGATGAGTCAAAACTTTGGCATAGAAGGCCTTAAGCATTTAAATTTTAAAACTATGAACAAATTGGTTGAGGGAAACCTTGTTAAAGGTCTACCTTCAAAGATTTTTGAACATAAGGAAATATGTGTTGCTTGTCAGAAGGGCAAGCAGCACAAAGCTTCTTGTAAGACCAACACTGTGAATTCTATCAGCTCCCCTTTACATCTTTTACATATGGATTTATTTGGACCAAATCTTGTCAGAAGTTTAAATAAAAAGATGTATTACCTTGTTGTCACTGATGACTTTAGTAGGTTTACATGGACTTTCTTTTTCCCTAAGAAGGATGAAACTAGTGGAATCCTTAAGAACTTTATAACTAGAGTAGAAAACCAAACTGATAAGAAAGTCAAAATCATTAGATGTGACAATGGAACTGAATTTAAGAATAGTGTGATGAATCAGTTCTGTAAAGTGAAGGGTATTGAGAGACAGTATAGTGTAGATAGGACTCCTCAACAAAATGGTGTAGCTGAGAGGAGGAATAGGACACTTATAGAGGCTGCTAAGACTATGTTAGCAGATTCTAACATGCCAACTACTTTTTGTGCTGAAGTAGTGTTAGGTCACCATGTTTGTAACACAAGCATCAATAGAAGAAATAGAGAAGAGAAAGGATCAGATGAACACTTAACTCATACACACGTATGAATGAGAATAGTTATGCGTAAAGTGAAATGAGTAAAATGAACAACCAACCCTCAAGTGAGGGTTTACAAGGATTATTTATAGAGCAAGGAGCTAGGGCAACACTACTAGCATCATTCCCTTTTTATGGGCTTGGGCCAAGGCTCATGGGCTTTCTACATAAGCCTTGGCATGATAACTAACATAAAAGCCATAATTAAGCTAACTATTACATATTAATAACTAACACTTGAATTCTAGTTTAGGAGTGATTCCAACAATCTCCCCCTAAGTGTTAGTGATTGATGGTATAAATGTTGAAGGTGCTGATGTAATAGTAGCTTTGACGTCTTCTGACATTCTTCTTTCTTGTGAGAAGAAGTGCCTTGATTCGAACAATCTCCCCAGTGTAGAGAAATTGTTTCCTTTGAAGAATTCTGCTTTAACGTCATCATTTTCTTTGTTCTTTGATCTTTGTTCTTTGTGATGGTAGTGATAGTATGTTGTGGTTCTCTGCATCAGGTCTACTTCGCTGCTCCAGTGTCTCCACGTCTTTCTCCAACATGCTCACACGCTCTTTAATGTTGGATTTCAGTACAGATGTAGTTCTCTTAGTCTTTAAACTTTGTAGATTCTTTTACTTTGACGAAGAATCGTTCTGACTTTGTGTTGCCTTTTGAGAGAACTTCAATTAGTGATGTTGTAGGTATGAGCATGTAGAGAATCTGCATGATCTTTTCCACCCGCAAGCATCCATAAGAAGAAAACATAAGACATGGGTTAGAAATAATCCAGCGCTTACAAGTTTGAACTTCGAGACTGTTAACAGCATAGTGTAAAAACACAACTCTAATTCTCACAAAGGCTGTTCCTGAACTGGAGTCCCACAAGTGAGATAACACGATGTACCGAAGTACATCTACAGTTCAGATGAGTCGCTAAGGTATACCGAAGCATCACCCCACGATTGTAGACCGTTTGAGAAACACTAAGCGTAATCTACGGGGAGTTACCGAAGTGACCTACTGTCAGGGCTGTTTGATGTTGACCCTGGCATGAGTTTCCATTCAATCAGTGAGGATCACATTTGTGAACCCCTCATAAATGTTCTCGACAGATTGCTAGGATCTGTGAAGGATACGATAATATATCACTTGTGTTTTTATTGTTGAATGACAAGCGATGAATTGTCAAGTGTACCTAAGAGATCTTTTGGTGAATCTCATGGCTCTAGACTCAATAGTGCGCTTTGGTTTTCCTGAGCGGAGACTAGGGAGAGGGTCTCCTTCTTCAATACCAGCAATCTCTAAGAGAGAGCTGATAGTTAACGTAGGGTTCCCTGTGAGAATGAAACAGGCTTCTGTTGAGAGAAACTTGAGTGGCTAAGAAGGTTTAGTGCATGCGTCACTGGGTCCATGACGACTTTGATCTTCAATACCGGTGTCATCTAGTGATAGCCAGTAGCATATGAATTGAACCCGGTGTCTGCCCCAAGTTGAATAATCTGGAGGGCTATTTATTTTCACCCTTTTCTTTACTTTTCTTTTTAATTCTTCAACTCCTTCTTTCTCCGATTCTCAATTACTCCTTTTTATAATCATACCTAAGGACTTCTAATTCTTAACTATTGGTGGTGTCCTTGGGTAAATCCCTCCGGCTCTGGCGGATCATAGGACGGTTATTCCTAACCTTAATCTCCTTATAACTCCATTTCCACAAAAACCAATTTGCATGAAAATCTCTCAAAGTATTTATAAGAAATTTGTAATACTTCGAGAGTTTTATATTTTGCAGAAATACTCCCCTCCACACGTGCTTAAGTGTTTTGAAAAAAATCTGCATGGTGAGAGAAGAGCGCGCACTTTTGAATTGATCAACTCAAGATAGACAATTCCCCGCGAGACACGGTTACGTTGCATAGTTAAAGAGTTACATTGTCAGCTTTTAGGTGACAACTAGCTCTAATAACTACCTTGAAGGTGTAGACAAACCTCGAAAGGTTGTCAAACCCGTCAAATTTCATGTCTACCAAGAGTTTCTCGAAAGGTACGATCTACTCGGATAAGTCTTGGAAGACAGATCTTTTCGATGTATGACTGTTCAGATTTCATCAATTCATGGGTTGAAGTCTTATCACACGAAGATTCAATAGCAATTAACAACATATTTCTTATCACATAATTTTTCTCCCTCTCAAAAATGGCATATAAATGTTATTTTTGACGAAATTTTGATATCAAATATGACCATTTCGAGTTTTATGGGAAGATTATCACGAAGAACGATTTTGTGAACAAAGTTTTTAAGCAAATACTCCCCCTCAACAAGTGATATAAACTTTTGAGGTTTTAAAAAATCATAAGGGGAAGTACTTGTCCTTTTGAGCAAAACTTTGAAAAATGAAAGTTTTGATAAGTTTTACTCAAAAGTAAGAAGCTTTCGCTCCTTTTATAAGGATTGTGGCACTGAAATGTGCCACATGGTCCTTTCATTACAAGTACGGGTTGTACACTGTTATGTGTGCACAAGCCATTATCATTTAAAAAATCACACATCCAAATGTTATGACAATGAACCAAATCAAGGGTTACCAGGAGAATCCGGAAGGCCAGCAATAACTCCAGGAATGCGTTCGGGACGTTGATAGCCTGTGAGAGATATGCTGGGACGACCACCTACGAAACTCTCCAAAGTTCTGAATTGATCCCTTCTTAACAACCTTTCATCGATCCGTGTGATGATCCTCTTCACATCCCGTCTCTCCTTAGAATTCCATCTCTTTGGTGACCCAATGCCTTGTTGTATCGCCTTTAACCGATAAGCTAACCCATCCCTGACATTCTTGAGTGTATGATCCCCAAACTTATGAAGCTTGCTACACGCCATCAAGCAGTTGCGGTGTAGTTCACTACGGTAGACTACGCCAAATGGTTTGCTGATGAGAGTGTATTGAGGAAGGTGGTTGATGTCAGGAAGGTCTAGCTGAGGTTTGGTGAGGTTGAGACGTGTGTTATACGATTCCACGGCAAGTTGCAAGTCTTCTACACGTTCCTGGATCACTATGCTTCTGATGAAGATGAGCAAGGACTTGATGTATTCACGTTGGATTTCTGTCGAGAATTGTCTTATTCTTCCCTATACCTTGGCAAGATATAGATCTTCAATGTCGTTGAGAGACAAATTCTGAAAGTCCGCTTCACAGAAAACATAGTCCTCTTCGTCATGTCTTTTGACCACGATTTTCTTGAGAAATGTGTAGTCCCATTTAGACGAGAGAGTTACATGCTTAACAGCAACGATCCCTTTATCACTAAGCACTTCATGTGTAGACTTTTGAACCTGGCAGCTTTTATAGAATATTCTTCAGCGTTCAGGCCAATGGTGAATCCCATACATCACATCAATGTCATACTTCTCCACGCTGTTAGCAAACATGTGAGAAGCCTTTTCTTCGATGGCTATGCAGTTGGAGTATATGGCTGCCGGGAACGGAAGTGTCAGTGATGTAGCGTATTTCTTTGACACATCGCTACCATGTAGAAGAAATTCTAGGTCTTTGTTGAAGAAGTAGCGAAATGGAATTTTAGGTTGATCTGGTTGGCCAATTGAGTAGAGGTCTTGTCCAGTCTGTGTAGTATGGAGCCTTGTCCTTTCTGGTGAAGTCAATGTTCGCTTCAGGGTTGAGCCAATCGATGTTGTTAGACATGGCTCGTGCTATGTTTTCAAGATGATATTCAACTTCAATAGCACTTTCCGAGCTGTCTTTGAGCAGTTGAAAAGCTTCATTCTTGATGCGTTTTAACTTTGACTTGGTCATCTTCTTCACCCGAAACTTTTCTTGAAGTAACTTAGCATGCTCCAATGTTCGACCTTCTACCATATCTTGACCTTCAGGTAGGGAGGGAGTAGCATCAACAAGTGTAGAAAACTAGTCATATTCGGTGTCATCTTCATCTAGCCATGAGACGACATCAGCCTTAGTCGTCTTCTTCTTTTTCTTTGGCCTAGATGAGGATACTGGTTTCTTTGCTGTGTCGGGAGAGGTGGGTTGTTGTTGGGGCTCAGGGACTTCCTCATCGTCACCACCAGTGTATTCGAAATGATCACCGGTTTTCTCTGTCTGGGGTGGTGACTCAGAGTCCTGAGGTTTATCAGCAGAGCGTGGAGGGGATCGTCTTTGTATTGGAGTCCTTTGTGGTGGTAGTGGCATAGAGGAGGGTTCACCAGAATTCTTTGGACGTTTAGGCTCCTTATCCTTATCCTTATCATCATCGTCTCTTGGACGCTTAGGCCTTTCAGCTTCTACTCTGCATGCTGTTTTGAGTTGGTATTCCAACAGTGCTTCAAACAGTTTACCGTCGTCAAAGGTAAATGTTGCAGATCGTTTTGACATTTGTGTTACCCTTCTGGAAACCAATTCAGCATCGGAGAACACTATAGGATTAGTTGGGTTGATTGTTACGGTTAGAGGTGTTGATCTTATAGTTTCTTTGGCCAATTGCATGAGATTCGGATAGAGTTGTCGGTTGAACATCTCTCTTGTCACGCCAGGAACAGTGTCGAGAAAGAACTTGTGAGTATATCCCTTAGTCATCTCGTTCAGTTCCCCTTGGACATCACGTTGCATAAACTTCTGGATATACTCCCTTTCACTTGACATCTTGTCTATCTCGTCATTTAGAAGATTGATACTGTCAGCGAGTTGATTCAGCTTTTTGTTGGTTACGTCTTTCTTCCTGACTTGCTTCACAGCATTGACAATCTTTGTCTTAGCCCAGGATATCCAAGAGTCGGTTGGTTTCTTCACTGACTTGGATGTGGATCTGGTTGTACCTTTGGATGGTGGAAGTGAAGAGTGAGAAGATGAGTCTGATGATGATGAGACATGAGGAGACTCAGGGTCTTTTGGTGGCTCAGAAGTTTCTTCCTTGGAGCGTGCTGGGCTGTCTAGAAGAAAATCATCATAATCAACTTCGTCATCTTGACCAGACTTAGCCAATTCTTCAGCCTTGATCCTGGCTTCTTCATCTGCTTGAGCTTGAGCTTCTTTATCTGCTTTTTCTTTAGCTACAACCTCAGCATCTTCATCAAAAATTTTCTCAGACTTCTCCATTTCTGGTTCCTCAAATTCATAAGTGATAGTATCCTCCAGTGGCTTTTATTGATCGTGGGTGGTGGTACCAGTTCCTTTATCGGGTTGGTTAACCGCATCAGGAACTGGTGTAGATAGAGCACCACCACTTGACCCTCCGGGGCTACGAGTTTGTTGTAATTTAAACTATTCAGCAACGTGTTGGAGTCTTAAATTCTTCACCTTTTTCCTGTAGTCTCTATCTTCATCCAGTGGCTCTTCTTCCGAGCTTTCCTCTTCATGTTCAAGCACTGGAGTTTTCCCTTTACCTTTATCAGCTTTTGGACTGGGAGGTTTTGTTACTGTTTGAGTGTCATCGATTGGAGTTTCAGAGTAGAGGACCTCTTCGTCTGATTCAGTATCCTCATAACTTTCATCCATTAGCTTTTGTTGCGGTTCAGGCTTGGGAATAGGAATAGCATCTTTTGAGAGAGTTTTCCTTTTAAGAACATGTGTCCTCTTAGGATACTTTCGTGTGCTTTCAGTGCTTGTGATACTTCATGTGCTGCCTCTTATGGTTTTCCTAGTAGGTGTACCAGCGGACTTTTCATCAAGGAAACCTACTTTGCCTTCTTCAACTGCTACCAGATATCGTTTGTACGAATACAGTTGTTTGATATCATCAGTAATAAGATGATCTGGCAGCACTGCACCTTGTTTCTTCATTGTAGAGTCCTTAAATTTGACAGTGAGTGTGGGCTCATACAACACGGAGTGTTGTTTGGGGTCATCGAGTCTCAAGGGAATATCAGGATTATACCCTAGAGCTCTTTGGATCAACAGTTTGGTATATCTGATATACGGGATTTTGGTGCCAAGCTTTTTAAGGATAGTCATCATATCGTCCCATATCAGAGCTTCAACTTCTATGTCTTTCTTGTTAACCAAAGCCCAAAATATTTGTAGTTCCATGAGCTTGGGATGCTTATGACCACTATCACGTCCAGAAACGGATTTTGCAATCATAATGTAGAGGGTTCTCCATGGCTGGGGAATGTTCTTGAGATCAACAGATGAATGTTTTGTGATTACCCCAGTAGCTTCATCATAGCCGATATCGACCATGAATTGGAGAACGACCTCTTCAGTTGGAGTGGCATTGTATTCAGTAGGTTCGATGACGGGAATGAGAAGAATAGCCCTCAAATCTGCTGGTGTGATGATGACTTGTTTGTTGTTAAGCGTCATTGTCACAGCATTTTGACCTTTGACCTTTTGCATTGTATGCCAGAATTGGTGAATGTAGATCTCCAGTACAGTAGCAGAGTTAGTGAGCATGTTCTGATAGGGGTGAGTCTTCAGAATATCCACTGCAATCTCACATGAAGACTCTGAACAAGAGAAGTTCTCAAAATCAACTCTGAGGTTATTCTTTCCGATCTTCATTGGGTAACCATTAGGGAAGATATCTTCAATAGTGAGAACATTTGGTGCTTCCACATTTTGCATTTGAGCGTTCATGTCGTGATCTGAAAGATATTTAGCCAAAAGAACCAACATATCGAAAGATATTACGTTAGTCAATAGTTGATTTTATTGTCTATTTATTGAATGTGATATGTCGATGATTGTTACGAGTCCAATGTCACTTGTTAGTCTAATAGTCCAAAGACGTCGTGATACGTTTCGTGAGTTGATTAACTTTGAGTTTTAAAGTCCAAGTTTTCACTTATTTTTCACAACTTATTAAACATTTAAGCTTATTAGTGACAATTTTGGTTTCGTGGTGTTATGATTTATTTATTTACAAGTTTGCACGCGTAACAATTCATAATTTTGGTTAAAACTAGGTTTAGGCGTAGGTTTTGCAAGCTTATGCGTAAACAGGAGTGGTTATACGCGTAAGCATAAGCTTATGCGTAGGATCTTGACTTACGCTTAAGAAATATTACGCGTAGGAAAAGAGTGCCTTAGGCGTAAAGCTTACGCTTAAACATATATGGAACCTTACGCGTAAAGCTTACTCGTAAGAGTGAACCTTATGCGTAGAGGTTACTGTTTACGCATATCCTTCACAGGATACGCGTAGTCCCCATTGTAGAACCTTACGCGTAAAGGTTACGTGTAAGATTTCTCTTACGCATAACATTCTACGCGTAAGGTGATCCTTATGCGTAGATGTTCAAGTAACCTTGATTCTGAATTATTCACGCGTAGTAACCTGAAATAAATTCATCATATCACCAATATTAACACATACATTCATTCCTTTTCAGTTCTAATCATGAATACTCATTTAAGCAATTATGCGTAGAGGTTACTTATGCGTAAAACTCAAAACCCTAGCATTCAAGAATTACGACTAAGAGTTTTAGCCATAGGAAATGCACCAAAGTTTTTCTGGGTGATCTTAGAGGCCTATAGAGATGTTATGTATAAGTTTTAATATCAAAGACGCTATGAGTCAAAAATACCCAAAACGTATAAAATTAAACCCTAAAATTTGATTCTCACACAATTGATGTTTCTGGGTAAATATTAAGCATGGATATAATCAATTCAACATATAAACAACATTTTTCAACCATCAAATTAACCAGAAACACTCACACATGAAAACCCCCAAATCGACTTATGAACCCTAATTTTTAAAGATGGACAATTCGTGTTTCTGGGTGGATTTGTTTGATAAAAATGGTTTTAGCACATACTTTTGAACATTTTAACACCATTATATCATAACAAGCACACACCTGATGATCTTGTGTTCATATGCTTACGCGTAGAACACGAAAATCATCCAAACTCAAGATTTAGCCGTTGGATTTTCAAATAAATCAAAACCATTGTTTGTTTGAACACTAAGAATCAAAAACCACTTACAACGTTAAGATCTAAAGCACGGTTTAGAAGTTTGAAGGTTAGGCGTAGGATTTGTTGTTGAGTGTAATAAATGATTTGAAATAAATGATATGAAAAATTAGGTGAGGTTTTGTTAAAAAATACTTTAAGCTTTTGACAATTTCAGTCCCTCCAGCTTAACCATTTACATCCAACGCCCATAACTTCCATTTTGGTTACCAAACAAATGACATTTGAAAAGAAACTTGACGACACTCCCCCTCGACTTAAGAAATAATGAAATTTCATAAATTTGAGTCCGAGGAGTGTCAGTAAACCAGAAATGTGACCACCTTTATCAAAGATACAACCGGGATGAGGTAACATGCAAGTACAAGGTTTTATGAAACCGAAAAATATTTGCTTTCTCCCCCTCAACACTTGACCGATAAAACACTAAATTTTGAAAGATTAAAGTGTTGACTGAAGTTTTGTACTTGCCATGTTTGAAAGAATTTAGATAGAAGAATATTTTTGAATATTATCAGATTTTATATTTTTGTATTTTGTTTTTGAAAATTATTTAAAAAAGAGGTTTTGGTGTTTGATTGGTTTTTAAGAATGTTTTAAAAGTTCATCCAGTTCCTCTGGAGTCAAACACCGCATACCAATCCGGTAGACCAACGCATTAAACCTAGCAGGAGCTAAGGCTTTGGTGAGAAGATATGTCAGTTGGTATTCAGTACCCACAAAGTATAATTTAACGATACCCTTTTCCACGTGCTCCTTGATGAAATGATATCGAAGATCGATGTGCTTTGATTTCGAATGTTGAACAGAGTTGCACGAGATCGCAATAGCACTTCGATTGTCGCAGTACATCGGGATTCTGTCAAATTTGTAACCATAGTCTTTGAGTTGTGTTCTCATCCAAATGACTTGAGCACAACACGCCGACATGGCCACATATTCTGCTTTGGTTGAGGACAGCGACATACAATCCTGCTTCTTCGATTGCCATGACACCAGTTTATCACCAAGAAATTGTAATGCTCCTGAAGTACTTTTCCGAGAATCTAAGCAACCTGCGTGATCAGCGTCTGAAAAAGCTATTAGTTCAAAACCAGAATCCTTCAGATACAAGATCCCCAAGTTAATGGTTCCCTTGATGTATCGGAGGATTATTTTAGCCTCGGAGAGGTGAGTTTCAGTTGGTCTCGACTGATAACGGGAGCAAAGATATACGGCAAAAACAATATCAGGCCTGCTTGCTGTTAGATACATGAGAGACCCAATAATACTTCGGTATTTGGTAGGGTCCACCAATTTCCCATGTAAATCAGCGTCTAGTTTCTTGGTGTGTGCCATTGGTGTTGCATAGGTGTCACAGGTTTGCATTCCATGTTTGTTTAAAAATTTCAAGAGCATATTTGGACTGACTTAGGAAAATACCACGGGGTGATTGATGAACATGCAATCCAAGAAAGAATGTAAGTTCACCCATCATGGACATTTCAAAAATGTTTTTTCATAAGTTTAGAAAAATCGTTTGAGTATTTTAGATGTGTTGACCCAAAAATGATGTCATCCACATAAATTTGAACGATTAAAATGTCTGCACCGTGATATTGTATGAAAAGTGTATCGTCGACCGAACCTTTGGTGAAATTATTGGCGAGAAGAAAGGATGATAACTTAACGTACCACGCCCGAGGAGCTTGTTGGATTCCGTAGAGAGCTTTGTTCAGTTTGTAAACGTGGTTCGGGAACTCTGGATCAAGGAATCCTTCTGGCTGGCTGACATAGGCCGTTTCTTTCAGTTTACCATTCAGAAAAGCAGTTTTGACGTCCATCTGAAAGACCGTGATGTTCAGGTGAGCCGCGAACGCCAGAAATATCCGAACAGCCTCAAGACGAGCAACCGGAGTGAATGACTCTTCAAAGTTAATACCCTCTTCCTGTCTATAACCCTTAGCCACCAGACGTGACTTATTTCTGATTACGGTTCCTTCAGCATCCAATTTGTTTTTCCAAATCCATTTGAGACCAATGACGTAGACCCCTGTAGGTCTTTCAACCAATTCCCATACTTCAAGATGTTTAAAATGATTGAGTTCTTCTTGCATGGATTCAATCCGGTTGTCTTTTGTCATTGCATCTTTAATGTTTTTCGGTTCAGATTGGCAGACAGTGAGTGCATAAATGCAATGTTCACCGTCTGTGTGAAGACGTTGTCTAGTTATGACTGGTTGATTCGAGTTACCAATAATGTTTTCAAGAGGATGGTCTTTTGTCTAACGATGTGTGTGTTGATATACATTCTGTAGATTAGGAGGATTCAAATGACTTGTAGATGATTCCGAAACATCAGAAGTAGCAGAAGCATTTGCAAAAGGGTTGAAGAACGCATTTGGATCATAATCTGTAGGTGGGGGTACTTCATTGTTCAGAAGATCATCAGCTGGGTCAGCGTCGTTGGATGCGGTTTGTTCAACTGTTGTTGTAGAATCAACTGGTGGTGCTTCCTCAACAGTAGTTGTTGTAGCAGGTGTATCAGGTATTGGATTATGATCAGGTTGAGCAGCGGAAACATTAGATACACACTGGAGTACGTTCATCAATATCATCACTAAATAGAGGGGCAAACAACTTTTCCATTTGTTGACGAGTAAGCTGGGGGTTTGGTTCAGCTGATGATGGGGTTTGAGGGAAGTTTAAACGGCTATGACCGGGTTCCAAGCGGTTATGCTCAGAAGCCATTGCTGTTGATCATCAGCTGTGACATTGATGTTGGAAACAGTTTGATCTTCTGTTATCAGAGATTCGATTGGAGGTGCAGCTGCAGCAACGGTTGTTGTTGTAGATTCAGGATGTATCAAGAATTAGAATATGATCAGGTTGTGCAGCGGAAACATTTGATACATCTAAGGCACAACTTTCTAAAGAATCTTCTAACATTGGAGTAAACAAACTTTCCAATTCTTGACGATTAAGTACAATGATGGTGCAACTGATGGATCATTATATTTTAGACGGTGAGAAACGGGTCCTAAGCTATTTTGCAGTAGGAGCCATTGTTGTTGTACCTGTATAGAAAATAGAAGGGGGCAAGAAAGAAAAAAACATGGATCCCCAAGTGTAACTGGGTTCCAGATGTTAGAAGGATAAAGATGTAGTGTCAATAATCTTCTTGACACCTGAACATGCCATTTTGATGATTTCCTTTCCTACCTCAGGGATGGATGTTGTGGGTTTCACACTTGTTTTGATGCAACTACTTAGTATCTTGCCTGTAGGAATCCACCTAAGACCAACAGTGTTGAAAACTCTACCCATTGGGATCCATCTAAGGTTAGATCTAGGGGATGTTGAAACTTCTTTTGGGAAGAGTCTGCGTCCTATATTGATCCACCTATTAGGTTTCTGAAATTTTACATTTAGATCAACGGGTTTATTTCTAACTGTTTGTTGATTAAACTTAGGTTTTGGTTTGCTACTACAAGCAGTGTTATGCAACACACTAGAAGGCATCACACTAGGTCGTGAACCTAAGATTCCATCTTTTTGGAGTAGTGCCCTTTTCCTAGCCTTTTCTAGATCATAGTCCTTTGTATCATATGAATTTTGAATTTTGATGCTCGGTTTAGACATTGTTTTCGAACTAATCCTAGACTGGCCAGATGCAACTACTTGTTGAGGTTTAACAGAAACACATATAACAGAAACAGGTTTAACAGAAACAGAAGCATTATTCTTTGGCCCGAAATGTGGAGTGACTGGTTTTGACAGATGATTATTCTCAACAACTTGGAAGGCAAATCGTGGTTTTGAAGATTTTGAACGTTCAGATTTAAAAGCAGTTGGTTGTCTAACTACTGATTGTTTTCCGAAAGGTTGTAGAGACGATTTCCCCAAGATTGTTGGTTTTGCAAAATTAGTATCCATACTCATGTCAGTTAATCTTCTCAGTTTGTTTAGTAAAGCAACATGTGCAAGCCCCTTTGCTTGAATTTGAGCCTTTAAATGCTCATTTTCTTTTACTAATGAATCCACACGATTACTTTGTTCATTCAAAGATTTACTATTAGGCTCTGAGTTTAAAATTTTGTTTTGCATTTTAAGTTCAAGAGTAATGCAATGAGCCTCAAGTTTTGAAAAATCTTTTTGAAACTGAGCAATGGTCTTTTTGAGAAGAATGTTTTCAGATTCAAGAGTTTGATTTGACGTTTCAGTTGAATTGTTAACAAGTAAGGTCTCAGACGTGCGATATTTGTTTGGACATTGTGCAACACACTGGTCAACCTCTCCTTCATTTCTGAATTCAGGTTGATCAGTATGTTGTGTCGCATTTGCAGTCAGAATATGATCAACAGTAGATAGTACCTCAACCATTTGTTCTTTGTCAAAGTTCGGCTTTGTGTCATAGATGGGCAAGATATCTTCCTCAACCATTTGTTCTTCGTCAAAGTTGGGCTCGGTGTCATAGTTAAGTATGATATCTTCTCCAGATCTGCTGCTATCATCCTGCTTTTCCGATGCAACAAACTCATTGTCCGCATTACCGACAGATGCAGGAATCACAACTTTCTCAACATCCCTTTGAGAATTCCTTCCATGTACATCAACTCTTTCACCTTGCACGACTGCGGGATTTCGGGAATTTGATGATGTCTGACGCTTGGAATTGTTAATTATTGAGTTCAACTTCTCTTTAATAACAATACATCCTTCGTACAATTCCACAAATGCCTTTTCATCTTCAGAATCATCAGTAGCAAGGTTTGGTGATGAAGGTTTTAAGCAGTAGATGGAAGGTGAGGAGATTTGTGAAGTCAGCATACTTAAAAGGCCGATATAGTGATTTTCAAAATTTCCCTCCAAAAATAATTTTGGAAAACTTTCTCACCCAAAATTTGAAATTCACTATAAAATGCAATATCAAGGTTGTAGGAAAAATTTGAGTTTTGACAAATTTGACGCAAAATTTGACCGAAAAAATTCGAATTTGGGCCCAAAAATTTGGATTTTTGACCACAATTTTCACATTTAAACCAAAATTTGAATCTCGCGTAAAAATTGAACGTTTAGTCTCCCCTAGAAATTAAATTTTACTCAAATTTTGATTTTTTTTTTTTTAATACTTGTGTTGTTGATGGATCTTTGTAGTCGAATGAAACTTGTTGTTTGTTGAAGAAGTGCTTAGGCGTAGAAAACCAGCTTATGCGTAGATAAGTACCTTACACGTAGAAAGAGCTTATGC
This sequence comes from Chrysanthemum seticuspe, assembly GCA_019973895.1. Classification (NCBI taxonomy): domain Eukaryota; kingdom Viridiplantae; phylum Streptophyta; class Magnoliopsida; order Asterales; family Asteraceae; genus Chrysanthemum; species Chrysanthemum seticuspe. Next base: position 260,940,449 of record BPTQ01000005.1, on the reverse strand, counting down.
GTAGAAAGAGCTTATGCGTAGAGAGAGCTTACGCGTAGACTTGGTGAAACCTTAGCTTATGCGTAAACCAAAGGCTTAACAGTAAGAACCTTATGCGTAATATTTTCTTAGGCGTAAGACTTGCTTATGCGTATAAAATGCTTAGGCGTAAGATGTTTACTCGTAAGCTTTTATGCTTATGCGTAAAAACTAGGGTTTTAATCCAAAAATCCTTTAAACTTATCCAGTGTAAAAGATATCCAAAGTCAAAGTGTTTTCTGGCTTATCCAAGCAAGAAAACACTGAGTAAACCAATAGCACTGAAGATTACACGTAAAAAAGCTTATGCGTAGGATTTGAATTCTTAGGCGTAAAACAAGGGTTTGCTTACGAGTAGAAAGTACCAAGAATAGCCAAACACTGATTTTATGCCCAAAAGTGTTTAGAAACCTGATTTTTATGATGAAATAGCTTCAATATCACCAAAATAACAAAAAAGTATGAAACTTGATGATCCAAAACTCGTTTTCACCTTACGCGTAGAAAGTAGTACACGAATGAAATCAAGCTTAAAAACGATTCTACACACGTAAAGTTTCAAACTTTTTGCCAAAAACTTAAACTTTATCACCAAATAACCTTTAAAGTACAAGAATATTGAATTTTAAAGTGAAAAAATGAAAGCTTTTAGCGTGAGAAGGATGAAGAACGTGAAACCTTACGCGTACGGTGCAAGAAGTTCAAAACAAAACCGTTTCACCCAACTATTTGGCGAATGATACCACTGTTAGGTCACCATGTTTGTAACACAAGCATCAATAGAAGAAATAGAGAAGAGAAAGGATCGGATGAACACTTAACTCACACACACGTATGAATGAGAATAGTTATGCGTAAAGTGAAATGAGTAAAATGAACAACCAACCCTCAAGTGAGGGTTTACAAGAATTATTTATAGGGCAAGGAGCTAGGGCAACACTACTAGCATCCTTCCCTTCTTATGGGCTTGGGCCAAGGCTCATGGGCTTTCTACATAAGCCTTGGCATGATAACTAACATAAAAGCCATAATTAAGCGAACAATTACATATTAATAACTAACACTTGAATTCTAGTTTAGGAGTGATTCCAACAAGTAGTTAAAACTACTTGTTATGTGCATAATAGAGTCTTAGTGGTGAAGCCTCATAACAAGACCCCTTATGAATTATTTCATGGTAGGAAACCAGATTTAGACTTTTTGAAACCATTTGGGTGTCCTGTTACTATCCTTAATACCATAGATCACCTTGGCAAGTTTGATGGGAAAGCTGATGATAGATTTTTTGTTTGGTACTCACTAAATAGTAAGGCATTTAGGGTATTCAACAATAGAACTAGAAGGGTAGAAGAGAACCTACACATCAAGTTTAGTGAATCTATACCAAATGTAGTAGGTAGTGGACCAGCCTGGTTGTTTGATATTGATGCACTAACCAAGAAAATGAAGTATGAGCCAATTGTTGCATGTGCACTATCAAATGTTTTTGCAGGTACACAGCCAAATATTAATGCAGGTACAAAAGATGTGAATGCATGTCAAGCTAGGATGGAGAAAGAACCTTCTCCAAAGTACATTTTGCTACCAATTTGGGCTGCTGATCCACCATTCTCTTTAATGTCAAAGAGTCCACATGATGAAGTTCCTCAACCTTCAAATAATGAGGAAAAGAAGGATCAAGAAGTGCCAGTGAAAGAAGTTGAAAGTGATGATCTGGTGAAGGATACAAATGCTAGCAGTTTTAATGTTGAAGACAGTAGTACTAACATTGTTAACACTAACAGTACTAACACAATTAGTGTTTTCAGTACACCATTTTGACACTGACAGTACTAACGAAGTTAATGCTGCCATTAAATCAGTTACACCTGCTAAAAGGCCTTTTTTCTGCTAGTTCATCTTCCAGTGTTGGTGAAAAGGTTGATGATGGTTTTGAATGGCCCATTGATCCTAAAATACCTAGATTGTAAGACATTACTTATTCAGATACTGGAGATGTTTTTGAAGTTGGTGAAGCTAATTTTTCCAATCTGGTGTATTCTAGTCCTGTCAGTTCTATACCAACCACTAGAATTCACAAAGATCATCTAACGGAGAACATAATTGGAGAGTTAAATTCAGCAACTTTGACCAGACATAAGTTAAAGAATTTGAAGGACCAAGGGTTGATTGGTCATGTTTCATCAAGAATATCAAGAACAGACCACGTAGACTTACACAATTGTCTATTTACTTGTTTCCTATTACAAATTGAACCCAAGAAGATAACTCAAGTAATGGCTGATTCAAGATGGGTACAAGCTATGCAGGAGGAGATTTTACAATTTAAATTGCAAAAGGTTTGGGTATTGGCTGACTTACCTAGAGGTAAGAGAGCTATTGGAACTAAATGGGTTTTCAGATACAAAAGGGATGAAAGGCGTATTGTGGTGAGAAACAAAGCAAGACTAGTTGCTTAGGGATACATCCAAGAAGAGGATATTGATTATGATGAAGTGTTTGCTCATGTTGCAAGAATTGAGGCCATCAGAATGTTCTTAGCTTTTGCTTCATACAAGGATTTTGTGGTGTATCAGATGGACGTCAAGAGTGCTTTTCTTTATGGCACTATTAAAGAAGAAGTTATGTGTGCCAACCTCCAGGGTTTGATGATCCTGACTTTCCTGACAAAGTTTATAAGGTTGAAAAGGCACTTTATGGTCTACATCAGGCTCCTAGAGCTTGGTATGAAACATTGTCATCCTACCTCCTAGACAGTGGTTTCAAAAGGGGACAAATAGACCAGACCTTGTTTATCAAAAGGGATAATCATGATATTTTGTTGGTTTAAGTTTATGTAGATGATATCATTTTTGGGTCAACAAGGAAGGAGTTGTGCAAACAGTTTGAAAAGCTAATGCATGACAAGTTTCAGATGAGTTCCATGGGAGAGCTCACATTCTTTTTAGGGCTACAAGTGAAGCAGATGAAAGATGGAATATTTATCAGTCAAGATAAATATGTGACTGAGATCCTAAAGAAGTTTGGTTTGCTGATGTGAAGACTGCAACTACTACAATGGATCTGACAAAACCTCTCATTAAAGATGAAGAATGTGAAGATGTAGATGTTCATTTGTACAGATCCATGATTGGTTCTTTGATGTACCTAACAGCTTCTAGACTAGATATCATGTTTACTATTTGTGCTTGTACAAGATTTTAAGTCACACCCAAAGTTTCATACCTTCTAGCTGTAAAGAGGATCTTTAGATACTTAAAAGGTCAACAAAATTAGGCCTTTGGTATAAAAAAGATTCACCGATTGACTTGATAGCATACACTGATAGTGACTATGCTAGAGCCAACTTAGATAGAAAATCTACAACTGGGGGATGTCAATTTCTTGGAAGTAGGTTAATATCTTGGCAATCTAAGAAGCAGACTGTGGTTGCAAATTCTACTATACAGAGGCTTAATTTGTGGTTGCTTCAAGCTATTGTAGTCAAGGGCTATGGATTCAGAACCAGCTACTTGATTATGGGTACGCAGATCAAAATATTTATTGGTAATAGCAGCACAATATGCATTATTAAAAACCCAGTTTTTCACTCAAAAACAAAACACATAGAGATTCGACATCACTTTATTAGAGATTGCAATAAAAAGAAATTAATTCAAATGAACAAAATCCATACTGATTAAAATATTGCAGATTTACTTACAAAAGCTTTTGAAGTATGTAGATTTCAATATTTGATTGTCAGTATTAGGATGTTAAATATCTAAATCTTTTTATCTCTATGATTTTGTAAAGTTTTGTAAGGGTTGTACAGCTAGTTGTGTGAATTGGTACTGTTTGTATAATTTGTACTGCTAGTACAAATTCAGTCTGTTTGAGTTAGAAATGTTAGTCATAATTAGTACTGTTATGAAACACATGCTTTGGTCTGTGTTTTCTTGGTTTTGTACTAACATTTGCAGGTTAGCAAAAGCAGTGTGATTGGAAAAAGCAATGAAGGTGCTTTGGTTGCTTGGTGCTGGAGGCATTGATTCATGATAGGAAGGATTTGGGGATCACTTGACAAGGGTTTACACCTGAGTTGAGAGGTTGTTTAAAATCTCTTTCATGAAATCCACTTATGGTATTTTGAACATGAATTGATGTTTATAATTAGCCAGATAGTAACTGGTCTAGCTCACTCTTTTCCATTCTATCATGTTACATGATAGTGTGTTACTCCAAGGAGCTCTGGTATTAAGAACAACAATCAAATGTGAATCTAACACTTCTGTGTTAGAGGCAACACCTACCACAAGCTGGAAACCCTGTCAAAAAGACTCTTTTAACGAGTCTATCTGATCACAGGCAGTTTTATAACTCAAAACATTGGTTCTCACAAAACTGGAGGTAAAATGTGACCGAACTTGATTAAGTGTCTTCCTTTACACTTAATCCCTTTTAAAAATCTAAGTGCAGAATTGTTTTGAAAGAAAGTTGCGATTATACTGCTAAGAAAATCATTTTGAAAAAGTTTGTACTGCTAGGCAAAAGTTTGTACTGCTAGCGTAAATTAGTACTGCTGGATGGCCGTTTGTAATGTTTGGGCATAATTGCTTTTTAAATATAGCCGTTGAGAAATTATGTTACTTACTGTGCTTAAAGGGTTTCTAACTTGGAAAATTTTACTTTCTTTCCATATTCTAAAAGATTACTTTTCTCTTAAGATAAATATTATCCAAGTCGGTTATTCTCAAAACCCTAAGTCTTCTTTATAAAAACTCAATTGGCTGATCATATCCCAGCAGTCTAAACATTCTTTTAACCCTAAATCATCAGTTCTCAATAATGGCAACTTTAGAATTTGTTGCTAAACATAATCAGGTTGTGTTCTTAGAGAAAACAGATGAGGGTAGTGATTTCCATGAGATAGTGGAGTTTCTGAATCATACCCACATCAAGTATGCTCTAACAGTTAACCCTACTATCTATGTCTCTCAAATCAAAAAGTTTTGGCAGACTGCTACTGTCAATACTCTTGAGGATGGAGACAAACAGTTACAAGCAACAGTTGATGGCAGAACTATCAATCTTACTGAATCATCTCTTAGGAGGCATCTCCACCTAGAAGATGAGGATGGTATTAGTGATTTGCCAAATACTAAAAATTTTCAAAACATGTCCAGAATGGGGTATGACACAACTGCTCAAAATTTAACTTTTCAAAAAGGTTGGTTTGCCCCACAATGGAGATTCTTTATCCATACTATTCTTCATTGTTTGAGTCCAAAGAAAACCTCATGGGATCAATTCAGTAGCAATATTGCAACTGCTCTCATATTCTTACCAACAAACAGGACTTATAACTTTTCAAAATTGATTTTTGATACTATGGTGAAAAACGTGGATAACAAATTCAAATTTTTAATGTATCCAAGATTTATTCAAACAATTTTGAAAGCAAGACAAATTCAACTTCAATCCCATAAAACTGTTTATCCGACTCCTTGCCTTACCCAAAAACTTTTTAGTAATATGAGAATGGCGTATAAGGGGTTTAATGGGATTGTAGTACCTTTGTTTGAAAATATATTACACCTTCAGGGTGAAGGATCAACAACCAGTTGAGTCCCAACACACACCCACTGGTCCATTTGGTACTCCATCAGTCTCATAACCAACTTCATCACCATATAGGAGTACATCAAGATAGGGATCTAGTGTTCCTCAGCACAGATTTCCTACTGATCCATCCATAGCAGATGAGGCTGCCTCTGGCATAGGAAGGGCTACCTCTACTGACTCAGGCTTAGAAGTTGGTCAGAATAGAGGTAACATCAATAAGACCAACCTATGGCAACATCTAATGTGTCTGGTCCTCATGGACTGGATACAGGTGATGGACACCCCAGCCACATGGAAACCATGGGGGATATGCCCTGTGATCCACCTCTCCCAGAAGGTCACACATCTGGAAATGGTGAGGGTATTCTGAAAATAATGGATGAATTGATGGCTACTTGTACTAATTTGACAAACATAGTGATTGACGTAGAGCATGAGCTAAGGGAGACAAATGTTTTATACAGCATAGCATACAAAAAGCTCATAGGAAAGGTGAAGAAATTGCAGACCAAGGTCAAGTCACTCAAAGCCCAAAGGAGAACCAACATTGTGGAGTCTACATCTTCAGACAGTTCAGATGATGACATGGATCTGGAAGATTCTTCCAAACAGGGGAGGAAGATTGAAGACATTGATGCTGATCCACATATTACACTAGTTCAAGAAGAAGCAGGTGATCAGAGGAGGTTTGATGCAGATATGAGTGGAGAAAGACAGATTGATCAGGATATTAGTTTGTTGACTTGGTAGAAAATGCAGCTAGTGTGGCCAGACAAATGGGTGAAACAGTTAGTACTGCTAAAGTTGCTAGTCAGATTGAACAGGCAGTCCAAACTTGAGAAGGTACTGCTAGTGTTACAATTGCTTCTGTTAGTACTGCTGGAGTAGAACATGGTACTGGTAGAGAAAGGATTGTGTATACTAGGAGGAAAAGAGTTGATAAGGGAAAGGGGATAATGACTGTTGAAGAACAACCAAAGAAGGTAAAGAAAACTGTTTTGGCACAGGTAAGTTTTGATGAGGAATTAGCTCAGAAAGTTCATGAAGAAGAAGTGGTAAGATTTCTTGAAGAACAAAGATTGGCTAAAGTATCAACTGAAGAATTATCTCAAGAAGAATCTGATGCACTGCTAGCTCTCAGAATACAAGAAGAAGAGAGAGTAGCCAATCCTGAAGATGACATAGAAGATGCATTACAAGATCTACCGGATATGATCCGAAAATAGCAGAGTGTTAGGATGGATGGAAAAAGGTTTAAGCCTCTTACAAAGTCACAAAAGATGAGACACATGAAAGAATACTTGAAGCATCAAGACTACAAAAAGGCTGTTCAACTGAAGGGGAAGTCATATGCAGAGATTGAAGAGATGTATATCAAAGCCTATAAGAGAGTACAAGACTTCATTCCTATAAGTATAGAAGCTGAAGGAACAACTACTAAAAGGGCAGGTTCATTATTGGAGTCAGAATCATCAAAGGAACATAAAGTAGAAGAAGAACAACCTACTGTAGAAGAAATGACTGATGAAAGACTTCAACAGATGATGGTGATTATTCCAGAAGATGTGAATGCTGATCCATTACAGTCCAAATTTCCTATAATTGACTGGGAGATTCACACAGACAACTTTGAAAAGTCTTGGAGGATAGTCAGAATGGGAAATCACATTGAATGTACAAGACTTTTGAAGACATGGTTAAGGCATTTGACAGAGATGATCTAGTGAAGCAATGGGATTTGGTCAAGGAAAGATTCAACCAAGCAGAATTTAAAGATGATAAGGAGAAGGAGCTATGGATTGAACTGGACAGATTGTTTGATCCTGATCCTAATGACAACCTTTTGAAGTTTCAAGCTCATGATAGAGCTACAACATGGAAGTTGTATGATTCATCTGGTGTTCATCATGTCTTCACAACAAATGGAGTTGATGTGTTTATGTTAGTAGAGAAAGAGTATCCTCTCAGAGCTGGTATATTGGTTGTCATGTTATCTGCCAAACTCATACTGGATGAAGACTCTGAGATGGCAAGAGAGCTTCTAAGAAAGATCTGCAATCAGCGTGATCAAGCAATAAGGACTGCAAGAGGAAGTTAGTGTTTGGAAGAATCCTCAAAATACTTAATTCAGAAACTTGTAATTTGGTGATAAATAACAAGTTTAGGGGAGGATTGGTGGGTATTAAGAGTCCAAACACTTAGTAATGCTCAAGCATTTTCAGTTTACACTAGCAGTACTAACTGAAGTTAGTACTGCCAGAGCAATATTTGTACTACTAGTTAAAGTTGTTGAAGATGTTCATACTGTTGTGTCTGGAAGTTAACTATTTGTACTGCTTTGATAAGAAAAAATGTAATGTGATAAGTATAGAAGATATTCAGAAGATATCTTATATGGTTAGACTTATACGTATATTGTGCATATTTTGAATATTCATAGTTATCTTGTAAAGGACTCCTTAATTCTATAAAAGGAGGCCTTAGGGAATAGAGAAATGCGCGTATCAGTTTAAGAGTTTATAGCTTCAAGGTTGTTTGTAACCCTAGTACTAAAGCAAGAGTATTCGTATTATTCATAAATAATATTGAAGATGTTGTGTTGTGTTAATCTTGTGTTTACAATTACTATTCAAACAATTCTTCTTTGTTCAAGCTAAGTGTTAGATTCCACATAACACCTAGTTCCACCAAACAGTTTCTAGAAGAGTTGTGCTAGATCTATCTAGTGTAACTTATTCTTTACAAGCCTAAGGAATTGGATCGTGGTTAATCTGGGATCAACACATGGGATAACGATAGTAAAATATATATACTATTTGATGTTATCAACTTGATAAAGGATCAAACCTCCATCGCTTTGGTATAACCACCTAGAATTCACTATCAAAGAGGTCTTTTAAAGGGTTGTAATGTAAGGTATCAGGGTAAGGAAAAACAAGGTTATAGGATATGTGGGAATTCTTACTGGTGGCAAGCTAATCATCTAAGTTAATTATGTGTACAATGTGGCCTTGCTAAGCTAAAACTCGATAAACCAACTCTATCTACATCAATCTGTTTCATTGTTTTTCTAAACATTTTCTTGATATAGATAAAAGCAAGATGGTAGTTTGTATGTTTTTCTTTCTTTTCTTCTTTTTTCTCTCTTTTCTTTTCATTTTCTTTTTTTTTAATTTTTATTCATACACTTTTGCCCAACCATTTTTTTATATGCTATAATAACATAAAACATCATAAACATGGGATTTATAATTGCATCCCTATACTTGAATTATTGCATAATAATAACTAACTAATGATTTGAATTGTGATGATCAAAACACGTGGAGTACTTAAACATTAACGTACGCATGTGGGTAATAATTTGACATTCTTTCTCATTACTCCATAAATAAATAATATTACCATGAGTCCCAATCTTCCCAAAACTATATATACAAGATATGACTTGACTTAACCATGTAATCAACTATATAATTAACTAAGGGTTTACATATATGTTTTCACAATAATGCACTAAAATTGAGTGCATACAAAGAAGGCTAAGGCAATTTGGGTGTAACATTTTGTGGGGTGTAAACAATGCTCTTTATTAATATCTTGGAATCTACCGAAATATCATGAGAACCGCAAAAGGATAGGCTCAAAGGATTTTACTAGGGGTATCTTACACTAAAATGAGTACAAAGTAATGGTGTGGGGTAATTACTTAATCAATGGGGTTATCGTAGTTATAACAAATACATGCTAAAAATAAGAGTTAATCATAATGCCTCTTATCATTTAGTAAATCTTAACCACACGAATGTGATCTCACTAGCGATCTCGAAATGCATCACAAAATCAAGTTCTAGAACCAAATACACTACCGGTATACTCAAGCATTAAAAATGAATGCTAATTAAGGCGTCCTCACATTTTGGGGGTAGCATTTAGGTGGTAGGGTTTTTGTGCTACTTATATAAGTCCTATCCATGAGACGGTTGCTGAAACTACAATGTCACTAGTAAATGCCATAATTTGTTTTTTAAGTTGGGCCAAAATTACCGTCTTAGACTACGTTTCAGTATATTACACATCATTTTAAGGAAAAAGCAATCAAATTCAAGACCAGTTTCTAAGATGTCCCTTTTTACCCTCCCTACACTTAAGTTGAACATTGTCCCCAATGTTCTATAAGTACCAAAATATGATAAAGGGAAAATTAAAAAGACGCGAATGAAACTAGTACTCCTTTGGTTTGCTCAGTATGGATGGAGAACGAAGATATTGATAAGGTTTTAAAATGTACCTTTTTGAGGGGTCGTTTAAGCCCTTATTTGATCACTTTTGTATCCGTTATTACTTAATATCGTTCCTTTTCACTTTTTAGGTCTCTTGAAGGCAAATTGCTGTAATGGCACTTATTTGGACGAAAAGGCGCGGATATACGAAGAAAATGGCCAAAGTCAAGAATCGAGACACTCAAGCTGCTAAAATACAAGGTGACGGCGTCACTGCTTAACTGCGACGCCGTCGGAGCATTTTGTGACGACACAGAAGCCAAATTTCTTATTTTCAAGTGACGGTGTCAGGCTTTAAAAGAGTAGGCCGTCGCAACTCAGACGGCCTAGATTTGATCCAGACGGCGTCAGAAGCTGAAGAGGACGGTGTCACAAGCACAAGGTGACACCGTCGCAAGACTAACGTGGCCAAGACGAAACCCTAATGACGACGACCCGACGGCGTCACAAATCATAAGGTGACGCCGTCGCATATGTAATCTTCTATATAGAATCTGAATTTTTCAATATTAGTGTGTAGTCTTTTGGAGTAAAAACCTAAACCGAACCAAGGCTGTCTTGTACAGTATTTTAGGGTTCCAAACCCTAACTTACATCATGATAAGTATTTTACTTCATTAATTCAATTATGTCTTTGATTATTTGTGTGTATGCTTGCATGTTCTCCATGTCCGGCTAATTTACTTGTGTGTTTACTTAGGGAATATGAAACTTAATTATTAAATATTGATTGGTTGTCTCTTATCTTAATTGATTGATGATCTAGTAATGCGATAGGTCATTCGTTGTGTAATTAATGTTTGATTAATCTTTGTGAACCTTAGGCTATAGCACTTAGATCGGTTGTAGGCTAAACCATCCAAAGAGGCCTTAGAGTTAGAGTTTATAATCCCTAGTGGATTTTGTAGACGAGACCCTTTGGTAAGTTCAAAGAGTTAGGGATAAACGCATACCCTACGACTTTAGACACACAACGCGATTAGGAATAAGGATGTGACAATTCAACCATCAATAGGAGATAATTAAGGAGTAATAAAACCTAAGTGAACACATCTTTAAACTATCATACGAGCACACAATAATTAGACATAGACTACATACACCTTAGATTAGATAATTAGATAAGTAGAGTAATCGGTAGAAATACCAACCCCCAAATCCAAACCCCGAGATTCGTACCTTTCCATTTCCTAAAAAACATAAAAAAATAAAAAAGAATCTTCCTCAACCCCAACCTTAGCGTAGTAACTTCTCACTAGCATTCCTATTCCCCTAGAGAATGATATCAATACCCGTGGCTTACCCTAATACTACACTACAACGATTAGGTTCACTGCCTAGGGTGTTATAAAACTTGCTCGAAGAAAAGGAAGTTCCTTTGACCCCGAACGATGCGTGTAGCGTTATCAAGTTTTTGGCGCCGTTGCCGGGGAATAGAATAGCTAGTTAGTAGTCCACCTCGTTTAGGTTTCTTTGCTTGATTCCTATCAAGTAAATTTTTCTCATTTTTAGCTTTCTCATAGTCTATCCCTTTTCTTCGTGACCTTTGTTCGTAATCCCATCACTTTTCATCATGGAAGGTGATAACCACCCACCATTCATCAACCCACCACCAAATGACCCACCAAGAGCCCGTACTCTTGGTGAATACTCGAGACCAAGCCACCTAGGCTATAGGAACATCATTGAGCTTCCCGACCAAGCCCAAACTACGGCCCTGCGATCCGACACCATCCGGTTGGTGCAAAACGGATGTGCATTCCATGGACTTCGTTCCGAAGATCCTAATCAGCATCTGAGGGATTTCCTTAAAATTGTCGATTCCATCGACCTTGATGCTACTACTCGGGAGACCACGTGCCTGCGTCTCTTCCAATTCTCTCTACGGGACCAAGCTAGTAATTGGCTTGAGCGACTTCCCGCCGGCTCCATCTCAAGTTGGGATGATCTCACCTCTCGCTTCCTTGCTCAATTTTTCCCACCGGGGAGAACCACTAAGCTTAGGAATGACATCTTGATGTTCCAATAACATCAAGGTGAATCTCTCTACGAAGCATGGACTCGATTCAAGGACTTACTTCATAAAGTCCCTCATCACGGCATTGATCTTTGGCTCCAAGTCCAACTTTTCTATGATCATGTCAGTCCCTCCCTTCAACGAACCATTTAGTATGCCGCCGGAGGAAGGCTAAGTGACCTCACTGATAAAGCATGTTGGGAAGTCATCGAGGACCTGGCTCAATATGAAGAAGAAGGTTGGGAAATCCCGATAGTTCGGGAAAACGGGCCAACCTCCCAAGCACAAGCAATTATGAATATGGAGGCACAAGTGAATGCGTTAATGGGAGTAACTACCCATGCTATTAAGCATGTAAACACGGTCAAGGAATTTTTGCTCCCAAGAAAGTCTCGGCAAGATGAATTCGAGGACATAATGTTGACATTTGTCCACAAGCAAGAAAAGGAAATAAAACACCTCGAAGCTCAAATGCGGAAAACTCATAACACCTTCTTAGGACTTGCTGACAACTTCATACTGAATATCCGTGAAGAAATGGCAAAGAACAATATACCTAAAAAGCTAGAAAAGGTGTATGCGATACCGGAACACGTTGGAATGATTCCCGAACCTTTTCCATTAAGTAGAACAAACCCCATCAAAGAATCATATTCTTGCTTAAATTCCTGTCTCGACGTTCCCCGCCTGCTCCCTAGAAACATATTCATTGGAATGGTGCACGTGTCACTTCCCAACTCCCCCAATGTTAGGGAAAGTTTTTTCGGTTTTAAACCTGGGACAAAGAACCCTCACCTCCAAGACTTCGGAATTTCTGAGATCACGATTGAACGACAATTTGATATATGCATTACTTACCGTCGTGGAGATTATTGGTGGATTAGCCAAATTAATCTTAAAATAAAAACTAAAATCTTTGTCAAAAATAGTAACCAGACCTTTGATCCAGGTGGATTAACAAAACCGTTTTCTTTTGCAAAAAACTGTGCGTGACGCCGTCACATATAAAGTGTGACGCCGTCGCTAAGCCAGATTAGACGGATAAATACATCACCCATCTCTTTCATTCTTTACCCTACACATTTTTTATCCGCCCCACACCACACCAAAACGATTTCCCCACATCAAATTCACTATTTTGCCACGTCAATCTCCACAAGGTAAGTAATTTACGTTGATCTTTGTCTATTCAATTGTCCTAATTCATGCTCAATTTTGTTTTCCCCTCTTTTTCAATCCGAAAACCCCAACTAATTTGATCTATTCCGCCTTTGAATCTTGTTGACTAGGCTTAAGATTAGGCGAATAATAGTGTTATCATATGGGGGTTAACCTTGCGAGAAGCCTTGACGGCTTAGGGGTCAAAACCACCTAGCCATTATGCCATTGTTGCTGCAGCAAGGATGTTTGGGTCAAGGGTTATGGTTAAAAACTTGGACTTTTCCCTCGCAAATGTCGGATTCAAAATTAAGTCGAGCTGACGGCGTCAGGTGTATTCTACGACGCCGTCAGATTCGGCTAGTGTCATCTTTTTCATCACGAATGTTACTCATGTGCTCTCCACTTATTTGATTTCCTGTTTCAGATGAACAGAAGGGTAAAGAGAACTAGGGGACAATCTTCTAGCGCCCAGGAAAACATTATTGACACAATCGTTGGGTGGGGAGTATTTGTCGAGGAATGATGTCAAGCCCGTTACAATGAGTTACTTCATCAGACTATTGACTCCGGGGCTGTTTTGGACTGGGCATTTCTAGAGGAGAATGAAGCTAGGGAGTTTTCAAATAGTTTTAGAAGGGACAAGTTCACTGATCCCCAATGGGAGAGGCTGTTTAAGATACAAGAGCCCGTGTATGGCGAGTTGGTGCGTGAATTTCACGCATCTTATCTGTCGAATATCAATGCATGCCGAGATAACATTGATTTTTAGGGGATCCGATTTAGGTTAGGAGGGGAATGGAGGGCTATGTCGGCACTTGAGTTTGGCTGGAGGTTGGGATTATATACATCTGAGAATGCTGAGAGTGATGTTTTTAGGACTCAATTGGCAGCTGGGATTACCCATAAGGACGAGATGTTGGGTATTCAATTCTGGAACACGATAGCTGATGGGGAGTACACTACTGGGAGTACCCTCGCTTCACAGATCCGGGATCTGAGGGTTAGGCTCGTACATCGCTGCCTCACCTTCTCTATCACACGACGCCATGCCACGGGTCATCGTGTCACCTTGCCTGACTTATTCTATCTTTACTGCATATTGGCCGAGGGTGTGCACTGCAACATCCCATTCTGGTTAGCTGACTACTTGAGGACTGCTAGTGGAATAAGGATGGAGGATAGGGTATATGGAGGCATGCTTATCACCCGGTTAGCCCGATCCTTGGGTGTATTGGCAGGGGAGGTACCCGCGTACCTTAATGCGGTAGCAGCACTAAGGGTCGTCAAAGCTAAGTCTCTGAAAGATATGGATGTCCTCATGGATTATGGTAGAGGTTACGCTTGGTTCCATGCTCAGCCCATCATTCAGGATGACAACGATGATGAGGAGCCACAGATACCAGCACACCAGCAGGGGGTGAAGCAGGAAGCTCCGCTGACGTCTACCGCCAAAGGTCCAGTGGGGATTGGCAGGCCTACCAGGGAGCATGGATGGGCCGCATGGATACATGGATGGTACAGCAGGACCAGAGGGCTAGCTGGACCTATGACCATACTGTCAGGCAGATGCAGCATCTGTCCATGCGTGATCAGCTTGATCCACATCTCCAGATCGATCCTTTCCCAGGGCGGGAGGAGGATTATCCACCCTATGGGTATTTGGGCCATCTTCCCCCTGGTTATGACTATCGTTATGGACCTCCTCCCTAGTGACTTATGTATTTGTTTATGGATTATTTATGGTTAAGTATGGTTGGTTGTTGAAATAGTTTTTATTTGGGCATGTAATAATCTAGGATATCTTAACTTTGTGGTGAACTTTGAACTATTTGATGTGTATGTATATTTGCATGTGGTGTGATTTATCTAGCTTGTATGGTTGGATTGTGTATGATAATGTCATATATCTTTTATTGATTACTTATTCTCATGTTTAAATTTGTAAAAATGCTTTATTTTATTTTTAACCTCGTCTTAATTGCATATAAAGGTATTTTACATAAAGGATAAGTGTAGGGAGGATTACACACGTTTTCAATAAACGTAAACATGAGAATAGCAATTCATTAAAAGATATATATGTGTGTTTGTTCGAGTCAAATGCTTGTATCGAGTCATAATGGATGTTTTGCAGAAATTTTTCCAGATTCTAAAGATGTAAATTTTCCAGAATTTTTTCCAGAAAATCGCAGACCAGTTTTTGTCAGGATAACCTGACGGCGTCATGAAGGAGTAAAAACAACAGATTACTTTTTTCTCGTTTTCTGAACTACTTATAAATTTTTGGAATTTTCCAGGTCTTAATTTTCCAGAAATTCTGTAAACATCCATTCCACAAGCATTATATCCTAGTTTAGTAGAGTCTTATATATATTATTACCGCCGATTTTACGCGAAGGTTTCGTTTGTTTTCTTCGAATGTGCAGGTTTTATTTATCAAGAATAAGAAACAAAAGATTGGAAGGAGCTTTTCATGCATACATTTTTCTTGGAAAGGATTTAACCACTAATTCACACACGGATCCTACCGAGCTAATCAGGGGAGTACTAGTTTCTTTCGTTTTTAAATTACCTTCCATTATCATAACTTTGATACTTTCGGGGAACATTGGGGACAATGTTCAGTTTAAGTGTAGGGAGGGAAAATAAAACGGGAACTTTGAAACTATGCTTATCCTTGATTATTTGCTTTGTCCAATTGTATTTGTGTAATAAACCATGAGAAAATGTCGGCTAGGGTAATTTTGGCACCAAATTTAAAATTTTTCATGACATATAGGAGTGGGCCATTAGTCTTAACAAAAGCGTCTCACGGATAGGAAGTTGCATGACTAGCACAAAAACCCTTTACCACCTAAATTCCACCCAAAATGTGAGGATCGCCCTTAGATTAGTAGGAATTAAAGCATTCATCTTTAATGCTTAGAGTGTGAACCGGTAGTATAATAGATTCTAGAACTTGTCTTGTGATGCATTCCGAGATCGCTAGTAAGACTACACTTGTGTAGTTAGGAATAACTAAATGATAAGAGGCATTAGGATAACCCTTGTTTGATACCCGTAATATAATTACTTCTTCCACATCGGTTGAGTAATTTCCCCACACCTTTGCGTTGTACTCATCTTTAGTACACGATACCCCTAGTTAACCCCTCAGAGCCTATCCTTTTCGCGGTTCTCGTGATGTTTCGGTTTTTCTGGAATATCAATGAAGAGCATTGTTTACACCCCACCCCCAAATATACACCCAAATAGCCTTAGCCTACCTTGTATGCACTCACTTTTAGTGCATTATTGTTATCACCCTAAACCCTTAGTTCAATTATCTAGTTGCTTGCATGAGTTGCTAAGTCGAGTCATATCCTTTGTACACAGTTTTGGGACGATTGGGACTCATGGGAAAAAGTTAAAGTTTATGAAATGACTGGAAGGGAACGTTAAATTCCCTTATTTGCGTAATAACGTACCCCAAGTGTTTTTGATCTTTTCAATTCGGGTCAAATTAGTGTTAGAGTAATAAAAAACTCATGTGTAGGGATGTGCCTATAAATCCCTATCATTTTGATGTTACCATAGAGGATGGTAGAGTAAAAGTGTATGAAAAAAAAATCGAAAAAAAATAGAAAAGGAGAAAAGAAAGAAAAAAATAGAGTGTTAAAAAAAATTAAAAAAAAAAAGAAGAAAAAAAAAAAAAAAAAAAAAAAAAAAAAAAAAAAAAAAAACATACGGGCTACCATCCTACATCTATCCTTTAAATTTATGTTTGTTTGTTTCAGTTATCTAGAGTTTATAGTGTCGAGTCTTGGCTTAGCAACGCCATTCTTCGTATGCTTGTAACATAGAGATTTTTGACTTGCCACCACTAAATAGCCTATCCCACCAAACCCTTTGTTTCCCTACCGTAAGCCTAACATTACAACCCTTTAAAGACCTCTTTGATAGTCTTTCCTAGGTGCTTACGCCAAAGCGATGGAGGTTTGATCTATTCTCAAGCCTATGGTAATCTATGTACTAGGACCGGTTAATAAGTGTTTATCTTCCATTTCCAACTTGTTATATTTCATATACACCCGAGAGAGATGTGAGTATCCAAACACCCCATGTGAGGTGCTAGTATGTAATTTTCGTGCTTGTTATAACTTTTGCGGGGCTTATATGTGTTGTGGACTGTTTTAAACCAATGCTTCATGACCCCTAACTTATAAATTAATTGGCTAAAAGCACATTTGCTTGAGGACAAGCAAATACCAAGTGTAGGGATATTTGATAAGGTTTTAAAATGTACCTTTTTGAGGGGTCGTTTAAGCCCTTATTTGATCACTTTTGTATCCGTTATTACTTAATATCGTTCCTTTTCACTTTTTAGGTCTCTTGAAGGCAAATTGCTGTAATGGCACTTATTTGGACGAAAAGGCGCGGATATACGAAGAAAATGGTCAAAGTCAAGAATCGAGACACTCAAGCTGCTAAAATACAAGGTGACGGCGTCACTGCTTAACTGCGACGCCGTCGGAGCATTTTGTGACGACACAGAAGCCAAATTTCTTATTTTCAAGTGACGGTGTCAGGCTTTAAAAGAGTAGGCCGTCGCAACTCAGACGGCCTAGATTTGATCCAGACGGCGTCAGAAGCTGAAGAGGACAGCGTCACAAGCACAAGGTGACGCCGTCGCAAGACTAACGTGGCAAAGACGAAACCCTAATGACGGCGACCCGACGGCATCACAAATCATAAGGTGACGCCGTCGCATATGTAATCTTATATATAGAATCCGAATTTTTCAGTATTAGTGTGTAGTCTTTTGGAGTAAAAACCTAAACCGAACCAAGGCTGTCTTGTACAGTATTTTAGGGTTCCAAACCCTAACTTACATCAAGATAAGTGTTTTACTTCATTAATTCAATTATGTCTTTGATTATTTGTGTGTATGCTTGCATGTTCTCCATGTCCGGCTAATTTACTTATGTGTTTGCTTAGGGAATATGAAACTTAATTATTAAATATTGATTGGTTGTCTCTTATCTTAATTGATTAATGATCTAGTAATGCGATAGGTCATTCATTGTGTAATTAATGCTTGATTAATCTTTGTGAACCTTAGGCTATAGCACTTAGAGCGGTTGTAGGCTAAACCATCCAAAGAGGCCTTAGAGTTAGAGTTTATAATCCCTAGTGGGTTTTGTAGACGAGACCCTTTGGTAAGTTCTAAGAGTTAGGGATAAACGCATACCCTACGACTTTAGACACACAACGCGATTAGGAATAAGGACGTGACAATTCAACCATCAATAGGAGATAATTAAGGAGTAATAAAACCTAAGTGAACACATCTTTAAACTATCATACGAGCACACAATAATTAGACATAGACTACATACACCTTAGATTAGATAATTAGATAAGTAGAGTAATCGGTAGAAATACCAACCCCCAAATCCAAACCCCGAGATTCGTACCTTTCCATTTCCTAAAAAACATAAAAACAAATAAAAAAGAATCTTCCTCAACCCCAACCTTAGCGTAGTAACTTCTCACTAGCATTCCTATTCCCCTAGAGAACGATATCAATACCCGTGGCTTACCCTAATACTACACTATAACGATTAGGTTCACTGCCTAGGGTGTTATAAAACTTGCTCGAAGAAAAAGAAGTTCCTTTGACCCCGAACGACGCGTGTAGCGTTATCAGATACAAGGTTAAATCTTCATCCAAGAATCGTCAAAAGATCATCCTTATCCAATCAATCCTGTAATAAAAAATAAAACAACAACCCAAAGCATCAAACCGAATAAAGAAAAATTACAACAAGATGTAATTCCAAACTTATGAATAAAAGCAAAACAAAACAATTAAATGATAGGATACTTGTAGAATGAAATACAAATAACATACAGAAAAATTAGACATTTATGAAATTCTAAATTTTTTTCAAAAGTTAATTTTTGATGTTTAACAAACATATGGAAAAACTATTCTACAGTAGTTGACGCCGTCAGATGTAAACCGTGAAGCCGTTAGACTAACCTCACGAATTTATTTCCTTTTGTTTTTTGGAACAACCTGTTTTCTAAAGTCTGTTTTCTTGCAGGAACTCATATAACATATCCACGAGTATTGACACACAAAGACAAATAAAGCAAACAAACATGTCAATAATTTAAACTATAAATCATCACATAATCAATTTAGGTTCTTAGTAACCACATATGATCATCCCTACACTTATTACATGCAAAGTACCTTTAATTACCAATGAGATGAACTCAAAAGCAAAAGAAATCATAATTGCATATAAATAAATCACGTAATCAATTCACAATCAAATACTAGCATGCAAATATCTTAAAACAAAACTAAAGACAAAATAAAGCAATTAAATAAAATATGTCTGGGTTGCCTCCCGAGAAGCGCTTGTTTTTGTTTGAGTCACGAGCTTGACTCTAACCTTATTTAATAGATAAATGGGAGGTTTTCCCTACACTTAGGATTAAGTGTGGGTGATAGTAATGATACACACCCTTAGGGTGGAAATATGCCACGTGAGGTGAAGGCGGTGTGTGAATGTCTAAAGGATCTGCAACCTTCATCCTAAAACTAACTGGACTATATGGTTTGATGGGTCGGTCAGGGCCTTTTTCATCTCCTAGATTTATATCTAAGGATAGTAAATTGGGTAACGGTTTTAGTTGAGGCCCCGGTTCATTAAAATTAGGAACTTCCCTATAACTAAGATAAACGTTATGACTACAAGTATTCAAATCCATTTCCTCTAGTTGTGTTTGGTCCAACGGTTCTACCTCCATCGGGATTCCTATAGTCTCTTCTACTTCTTTTGGGTAAGTCACGGGTGGTGTGTATGCCTCAAATGATGGTAGCACTTGTGGGGTACTTCGTGGGCTTAGATTAACCTCATCCTCCATTATATCTAAATCACCTTTAGTCTTATCATGTATTTTGGTGAAGTATAACCCCAACATGCATCTAGGTTGCTTAACTTTAACCATCTCATTCCTGAACAAACCTTCTGATAGATTTCTTGGGTCGCATGTTCTATTTTTGAATTAGGCATGAATCTCAATTTTTCCCATGCTTCTTCAGAACCCCTTCCTAGAGTTCCCCCTTTGTTATATAGTCAAGCTCCATTTTGGTATTGTGGTCGATACGCCTATAAAATATTTTAAGTTGAGACAATAATTCGAAACCATGATGAAGAACTTTTTGGAGTAAATATTTGAAACGAGCCCACGTATCGTAGAAAGATTTATTATGATGTTGTTGGAACATCAAAATATCATTTTTGAGTGAAGTGGATGAATTTCGTTGTGGGTTGTATGGTGGATTCGCGTTCTCCATATTGGCTAACAGAATACTATTTTTTTTACGAACAGGAGCACAAAGAAAAGATATGGAGTAGATTACAAGAAAGCTACAAAATAAAAGAAAAATATCACTTGATAGGAATCTAGTGAGTAGACCTCAACGAGATAGAAATCGAAACCTAGACTTTTCCCCGGCAGCGGCGCCAAAAAATTGATGTGGAATTTTGCAAAACCACTAAGTTTTATAATCCTTCTAGGCAGAGTACCTAACCGTTGTGGTGTAGTATAGGCAAGACACGAGGGATTGATCGTTCTCTAGGGGAATAGTGAGGTTGGCTTGAAGTGTATGTCGTCATAAGTCTAATGGTTGAGGGAAGACTATTTTTGATATTTTATATTTTATTGAAAAGCAATTAAAATCTCGTGTTTTGAAGGAGGTGGTTTTAACTAATTAAGCTACTACTAAAATAAATACAATAAAAGTAAATTAATGATCTACAAGGTAAATGAAGCGTATTTACCTAGGATGTATTACTCTTTGCTAGCTATCCAATTCTACCTACTAAATTCTCACGTCCTTGTTTAATGTAGTGTGGAGTATTCCTAATTACCGGTTGTGGTTTGGTCAGTCTCACGTCTATAGATTAGCCTAAGTTAACGACGCCTATATGATTTGTCAAGCTCACTGAATAACTAATTACACATTAAATACTCACCATCAAGTTAATTAACTATTAACTATGTTTTAGTAGACGTTCAAGCTAGTATAGTTTTCCATAGCCAATTTTTCAACTCCTAACGTGTACACCATTAAACAAGAGGCAATAGAAAGCAAGAGTTATAAACTATAACCGATTAGACTCATTGAATCTGTCACGCCTTAATGATGAAGATAGATACAAACATCAATAAGAAAACAACAATAAATAAGATCTAATTAGTTATTAACAAGTTTTATACAATCCAAAGTTAACACTAGGTGAATTAGCCAAACATAATTAATGAAGAACAATCAACAATAATAATAATTGAAGACATAAATTAAGATAGAATCAATAAACAAACTATTACAAGATGTTTATGGAATGATTAAGACCTCCTAAGTTACTGAAAAAAAAAACCCTACCTAAACCCCATAATCGGACTTAAGGTTTAGGGCTTAGAAAATCAAGTTTATGAGGTTCTATTTATAGGTGAATTCTGAGTCGGTGTGAGGTAACGGATCCAACTCCAAAGCATGACGACATTACGACCTCTTTTTTATCTTGTTGTAGATCTTCTCGTCTCGCTGGTGTGGCCTTTTGAATCACCTAAATCAGAGTTCATATGAATAAGTTGTGGCCAAAACAAGATTAGCTACTTCGCGCGCAAATTGTAATATTCCTAATCAGCTTGTGATGGTGTCACGTTGAAGTTGTGACGCCATCATCCTTCATAATTTTGGTCTTGATGTCGTCAGTGGTAAGACGTCTCTAGAGCCTGTATGGTCAGCATCCCCTAGGTGACGACGTCACGTTATGGCTGTGACGCCATCACGATGCCTTCTCGTGACTGTTTTTTTGTTGTTGTCGTTTCTTCGGTTTTTTTCATCCAATCGAGCTCAAAATGCATCATTTTCCAATATTTGCTTCCAAAGTACCTAAAACTCAAATAGAAATGATTTGGGCAATAAATGATCAAATATATATGAATTTAAATGTAAAATGACCCCTTAAAAGCGTATGAAATTACACCTCATCATCCAACAACTTTCTTTAGCACCTGCTTAAAAAACAAAAGAACGAAAAAATATGTCTTTCCCTTTCTTCACAAAAATAACCCAATTCATCAAACGTGTCGGATGACAACGATTCAGCTTCAAAACTTGAACTCACGAAAAACATCGTTTCGTTATTTTTAGTGTCTTTAAATGAACTTAGAACAAAATGGAGTTGACTTATGGAGGAAGTCCAACGTCTAAATAAGGATATCGAGGAGAAGGAAAAACTAGTTGTATTGTATGTTAGAAAAGCCGAGATTTAGTGTATTTTTTTATCGACAACTTGTTGTTACGTTTGTTTTCTTCGATTTAATAGAAAGTGTTGAATAATCATTGTACTTTTGTTGTTTATCTGCTCTAGTAATTTTATCCACGTCTCTGTCTTTCCCATCTTCACCAAAACAACCCAAGTCATCAAACGCATCGGATGACAATGATTCAATTTCGCTACTTGAACTCACAAAAAACATCGTTTCATTATTTTCAGCGTCTTTAAATGATCTTAGAACAAAATGGAGGTGGCTTACGGAGGAAGTCCAACGTCTAAATAAGGATATCGAGGTGAAAGAAAAATTGGTTGTATTGTATGTTAGAAAAGCCGAGATTTAGTGTATTTTTGTTTTTTATCTACAACTTGTTGTCATGTTTGTTTTCGTCGATTTAATAGAAACTGTTGAATAATCATTGTACTTCTGTTGTTTATCTGCTCTGGTAATTCGATCCACATCTATTGTATCTGTGCTATTAGTAATTTGACCCACATTACCTTGTTGTTGGTATTTTTTTTATATATCAATTAGAAAGCTATATTTTAATTTATTCACACCTCATTCGCAACTCATTCGTATGTAGCAAGCAAACATATTCAATTAGGGTATTCAACAACAATCAACACCGACCGATCCGTCATATGCGTACGTCATTTGTATCGAATTCGCATTGTGTTCGTAATATCATCATAATATTATTAGTAGATAATTAGGCCCAAGCCCGGTTTGCGGGTTTTGGAAATTAGGGTTTTACCATTATAAATAATGGTTGTTAATAAAGTTATACCTACGGGTTTCATTTAATTACATGATATCAGGCATAATCGGTCCTACCTCAAAACCCTAAACAAAACCGCTTCCGCCGCCTCCGGCCGCTGGCTACACGCCGGAGGCTCGGAGGGCTCCCTTCAAACCCTAACCCCCACCTCAATATTTACCGTCTAACCAATGAGAACCAAAGCATCTGATAAGGAATTTTTGCGAAGATCAAAGACGGTTCTTCGGGGTGAACTTGGAGCTAGCAATAGTAGAACACCGTGATTTTGAGAGACATCTAAACCATACAAGGGATTTGGTTGGTAGTCTTTCAAAGATATCAAGAATCAGATCATCACATAGATAATGAGACATTGTGTAGTTCAAAAAAAATGTCGATTTACTAGAGTCCTGGAAGATATTATTCTTTATCCTATATATATATATATATATATATATATATATATATATATATATATATATATATATATATATATATATATATATATATATATATATATATATATATATATATATATATATATTAATGTTTTTCTAAAGAAAAACACGCCACGTTTGTTCGGAAGGTTCTTTGGGGGTTAAAGTTTTAGAACCAACTTTTGTTTTTATGTCGAATCTAGGGTTCTTATTTCCGAGACGACTTTTGTCTGTTTGTCGACCTTAGAGTTGTCGACCAAGAGTTTGGTTTGTTTGTTGACCACGAGTTGTCGACCATTGTTTTCTGTTTCTGTTTGTCGACCACGTGTTGTCGATTGGTTATTGTTTTATTTTGCTTTCTTAGTTTACTTCTCCAGTTCGAGCTTTCGCGATTTCGTCGGTCGAACTGCAGCGGAGTATTAGTGGATAATTAGGTCCAAGCCCGGTTTGTGGGTTTTGAAAATTAGGGTTTTACCATTATAATAATGATTATCAATAAAGTTATACCTACGGGTTTCATTGTCTTACAAATATATCACATTCATCGATCTTGCTTCGGAATGATATTCGAGATGAAAATTTTGGTAAGTTATGGGTAGTTGTAGAAGCTACAAATGTAGCTGCAGTTAGACGTCAAACATTAAACAGATAAAATAAATGTGTTTAATATATTAAAGTACACAATCATAGGAGTAATATCGAAATATTAAAAAAAAATGTTAGATTTAACAATATGCCAAAAATTTGAGTCATGATAAAAAAAAGTTTATCCTAGGTGTCATTTATGCAAATTTTCTTGAACAAAATCTAGTATGTCAAATACAACAACCTTTGTATGTATTCAAAATAGCAGCATTCTATTTTGAACTTAAAAGAGTAACATGAGCGTGGATGTTTGTTTCTCAAAAATTAATTTTCTTGTCTATTGTGTTTGTAGTCAAGTAGACGACTATGCCAAATAATGTTCAATTATTATTTTTTATGAACTCATAAAGGCATGCATATTTATGGAGTATGAAAGAAATAGTTCGAGTTTTCTTTCTTTTATTCTGTAAATGCGGGTGTGCATACATAAACACTTGTTATCTTAAGACATAAGAAATAAAAGAGACTCGTTTCACCTCTAATCTAGCACTCTAGCAGATCTTTTGAAAATTCGAGTGCCAACTTTTATTTTTTATTTTTTTTCCTTTACAAAATCTATTAGCAAATTCACGGCTTCAAATTCACCTTTATTTTTTAAAAACGTAATTTGATATTACCTATCAGATAATAGTCACATTACACGGGAAGTTATTTGCACACATAAGTTTTTTATTTGCATACACGAATGTAAAAGTAAGGCTAGACACAGTGAGGTTTTTAATGTCGGTCAGTCATAAAAAAAACACACGACGACCGATTTGGAAATCGGTCGAGTCGAGTGTGAGTGTGGGTCGTCAAATTGGTCGAGGCACCAAAAATTTGAATATCGGTTGGATTTTCAACCGATATTGAAACACTTGCCTTTTCCCAAAATTGTTACCGTTAACATAAAAAAAGAAAAAAAAAATTAAAAACTTTACCACTTTTCCTATAAATACTAACCCAAACACATTTCTAAAACACACAATTTCAATCAACATTTCTATCTCAATACCTTCAAACACATTCTTTTAATATGTCGTACGAGCTTTTATTTGGTTCTTCGTCTTCCGACGATGATGAAGTTTTTAGTGAGTTTGTGGAGTTTGAGGATTTTGCTTGGAAGGCTTACAAAGCATCACAGCCAAAAGTTCGACGAAGGTACATACGTAGGGATCATGAGGGTGCTCATAATCGTTTAGTGGCGGCATACTTCTCCGAAAACTCGTTGTTAGGTCACCATATTGTAACACAAGCATCAATATGTTAGAAAGATAGATAAGATGATCGGTTGAACAAGAACACACAATATACGAATAAGTATGTGAAATGTTTAGGCGTGGATATTGAATGAAAGTGAACAACTAACCATCTAAGGATGGTTTACAATGCTTTATATAGGGAAAGGAACTAGGGCAACACATAAGTTCCCTTCCTTTCCATAATGGGTTTGGGCCAAGGCTTATAGGCTTTCTACATAAGCCTTGCCATAATTACAAACATAAAAGCCTAATTAAGCTAACTATTACACATAGATTACTAACACTTGAGAAGTAGTTTAGGAGTGATTCCAACAATCCCCCCCCCTAAGTGTTATAAATTGATGTCTTCTGTAATATTGAACAGTCGTTGGTGCAGATGTAATAGTTGCTTTGACGTCTTCTGACATTCTTCTTTCTTGTGAGAAGAAGTGCCTTGATTCCAACAATCTCCCCAGTGTAGGGATCTTGTTTCTTTTGAAGTATTCTGCTTTGACGTCTTTGATTTCTTTGTTCTTTAACTCTTTGTTCTTTGTGGTGGTTGTGATAGTATGTTGTTGTCAGCTACAGGTCAGCTTCATTGCTCCAGCGTCTCCACGTCTTTCTCCAACATGCTTACACGCTCATTTGACAATGAATTCCAGATTAGAAGTAGTTCTCGAGTCTTTATAACTTTGCATATTCTTTGATTAGATGAAGAATCATTATGACTTTGTGTTGCCTTTGGTTTAGAGAGAACTTCTTTTGTGATTTTGTTGGTATGAGCATGTGGAGAATCAGCACGATCTCCTCCTCCCACGAGCATCCATCAACAGCAGCATCTCTGGTACAGTCACGAACACCAATTGATCATTGTAATCTTTTCATAAAGAATTGATTACTATAATTGTTCTACTGATGAATGTCTTGATTCCATTCACCTTGGTCGGGCGAATCAGTCGTCCGAATCCCGTAAGGGACAGTTGGCATTACATTGAACAAGTTCAAGTAATGACCCACATATTCAGGACTCGATTCTTGAAAGGAATCTCCTTAGCGGGATTTTCAGCACTTACAAGTTCGAACTTCGAGAGTATCAACAGCATAATGTGAAGACACATCTCTAATTCTAGCAAAGGCTGTTCCTGAAACCGGATGCCCTCAAGAAGGCTAACACGATATACCGAAGTATATCTACGGTTCAGGTGAGTCGCTGAGGTACACCGAAGCATCACCCCACGACTGTAGACCGTTTGAGACAACATTAAGCGTAACCGACAAGGAGTTACCGAAGTGACCTGCTGTCAGGGCTGTTTGATGTTGACCCTGGCAGGAGTTTCCATTTAATCACTGAGGATCACAGATGTGAGCCCCTCATGAATGTTCTCGACAGATTGCTAAGATCTGTGAAGGACTCTAGAATGTATCACTTGCGTCATTATTGTTAAACGACAAGTAATGAAATGTCAAGTGTTCCTAAGAGATCTTTTGATGAATCTCGTGGCTCTAGACTCAATAGTGCGCTTTGGTCTCCTAAGCGAAGACTAGGGAGAGGGTCTCCTTCTTCAATACCAGCAATCTCTAAGAGAAAGCCAATAGTTTACGTAGGGTTCCCTATGAGAATGAAACAAGCTTCTGTTGGGAGAAACTTGAGTGGCTAAGAAGGTTTAGTGCATGCATTACTGGGTCCATGACAACTTTGATCTTTAATACCCGTGTCATCTAGTGACAACCAGTAGCATATGTATTGAACCCAGTGTCTGTCCTAAGTTGAATAATTTGGAGGGCTATTTCTTTCCACCCTTTTCATTACGTTTCTTTTTAATTCTTCAACTCCTTCTTTCTCTGATTCTCATATTCTCCTTTTTATAATCATACCTAAGGACTTCTAAATTCTAACTATTAGTGGTGTCCTTGGGTAGATCCCTCCGGCTCTGGCAGATCATAGGACGGTTATTCCTAACCTTAGTCACCTTATAACTCCATGACTAACCTATGTTGCCATAAAACCATTTTCATGAAAAATCTCTCAAAGTGGTTATGAGCAAAAACATTTTGTACCACTGAAAGAGTTTTATATTTTGCAAAAATACTCCCCCTCCACACGTGCTTAATTATTTAGACAGAAATCTGCACGGTGAGAGAAGAGCGCACACTTTTGAATTGATCAACTCAAGATAGACAATTCCCCGCGAGACACGGTTACATTACTGACTAGGTCATCTTGAAGTTGTAAACACTCCTTTTTTAGGAGGTTTGACCCGTCAAGGTTCATGTATACCAAGAGTTTCTCGAATGGTACATTCTACTAGGACAAGTCCTTTGCGAGACACGTTTACATCACTAGCGAACTAGCTTGAAATTATTACCCGTCCTGGACAAGTCTTTTCGAGTTACTAACATTTAAGAGCTCGTCAATTCATTGGTTAAGTCTTTAACACGAAGGTTCAATAGGAATCCACAACATATTTCTTATCACATAATTTTTCTCCCCCTCAAAAATGGCATATAAATGTTATTTTTGACGAAATTTTGATATCGAATATGTCCATTTCGAGTTTTGTGGGAAGATTTCCACGAAGAACTATTAGTGAACAAAGATTTAAAGCAAGTACTCCCCTTCAACAAGTGATATTTACTTTTGAGGTTTTGAAAATCATAAGGGGAAGTACTTGTTCTTTTGACCAAAACTTTGGAAAATGAAATTTTTGATAAGTTTTACTCAAAATTAAGAAGCTTTCGCTCCTTTTATAAGGATTGTGGCACTGAAGCGTACCACAGGGTCCTTTCATTACAAGAACGGGTTGTACACTGTTATATGTGCACAAGCCATTGTCAATTAAAGATCACACATCCAAATATTTAATGAAAGAAACAAATTAAGGAGTACCAGGAAGTCCGTCAATAACACCAGGAGTTCTTTCTGGACGTTGGTAACCAGTTAGAGATATGCTCGGACGTCCACCCATGAAACTCTCCAATGTCCTTATCTGATCCCGTCGAAACAACCTTTCATCAATCCTTGTAATGATCTTCTTCGCATCCCTCTTTTGTCTTGAATTCCACCTCTTCTTCGACCCTGTGCCTTCATGAATCTCCTTTAACCTATATGCCATTCCATCCCGAACCTTCTTCAAAGTATGATCACAAAACTTGTGAAGCTCCTTGCACGCCATGAAGCAATTGCGGTGAAGTTCACTGCGGTAAACTACGCTGAACTTTGGTTTCGTGAGAATGGTGTACTGAGCTAGGTGGTCTATATCGGGAAGGTCTAGCTGTGGTTTGGTGAGATTAACACGTTTCTGGTAAGATTCCACGACAAGTTGAAGGTCTTCAACACGTTCCTGGATAACGATGCTTCTGATGAATATTAGCAATTACTTGATGTACTAGAGCTGGATGTCCGTGGAGAAGTGTCGCATTCGTCCTTGTACCTTGGAAAGATACATGTCTTCAATGTCGTTTAGTGACAATCTCGGAAAATCCGCTTAAGAAAAGTCATATTCCTGTTCGTTTTGGCGTTTGACTATGATTTTCTTCAGGAATAAGTAGTCCCACTTGGTAGACAGGCTAACATGCATTATGGCAACGATCCTTTGGTCACTGTACACCTCCTTTTTCGATTTGAGTACCTGGCAGCTTCTGTAGTAGATTCTTCTTCGTTATGGCCAATGATGAATCCCATACAGTGCATCGAGGTCATACTTTACCACATTGTCAACAAACATGTGTGTGGCTTCTTCCTCGATGGCTATATTGTTGGAGTAGATTGTTGCCGGGAAAGGGAAGGTGAGTGAGGTAGCGTATTTCTTGCTAATATCACTACCGTGCTGAAGAAATTCCAGGCCATTGTTGAAGAAATAACGTTATGGAATCTCCGGCCAATGGTAGGTAGTGGCTTAGTCCAGTCGGTGTAGTATGGAGCCTTTTCTGGTCTGGTGAAGTCGATATTAGATTCAGGGTTGAGCCAATCAATGTTGTTGGACATGGCTCGTGTTATGTTGTCGAGATGATATTCGACTTCAATTGCACTTTCTGAGCTGTCTTTTAGCAGTTGAAAAGCTTCGTTCTTGATTCATTTCAACTCTGCTTTTGTCATCTTCTTCACCTTGAACTTTTCCTGAATAATCTTGACATGCTCCATAGTTCGACCATATACCGGTTCTTGACCTTCCGGTAACTGAGGGGTTGCATCAACAAGCTTTGAAAACCATTCATACTCTTCAGTTTCATCTTCATCTAGCCATGACACAACTGAGGTTGACTTTTTCTTCTTTGGATTTGATGATGATGCTGGTTGCTTAGTTGATGTAGAAGAAGGAGGTTGTTCTTGGGGCTCAGGAATCTCTTCATTGTCACCACCGGTGTATTCAAAGTGATCACCAGTTTTATGCATTGGTGGTGAAGACTCAGAGTCCTGAGGTTTGTCTGTAGCAGGAGGACGCTGTGGAGATCTTCTAGTTGTGGAGGTCCTTTGGGGTGGTGGAGGCATAGATGATGATTCATCATTTTTCTTCTTACGTTTCGGCTCAGAATCCTTATCCGCATCATCATCGTCTCTTGGACGCTTAGCCCTTTCAGCTGATTCTTTGCATGAAGTTTTGAGTTGATATTCCAGCAATGCCTCAAATAGTTTAGCTTCGTCAGAAGTAAATGTTGCGGATCGTTGAGACATTTGTAACACAAGCTTGGAAATCAATTCTGCATCAGAGACAACCGTAGGCTCGATTGGATTGATTTGCATTGCTACAGGAGTAGATTGCATAGTTTGCTTGACCAATCGCATGAGATTAGGATAGAGTTGTCTTGCAAACATCTCTCTTGTCACTCCAGGGACGGTGTCGAGAAGAAACTTGTGAGTATATTCTCTGATCGTCTTATCCATTTCCCCTTGGATATCTCTGTTTAGAAACTGTTGGATTTGATCTCTTTCGTCAGAAAACTCGTTCATCACATCCTGAAGAATGTTTATTCTGTCGGCCAGTTGATTAAGTTTCTTGTTGACCACGTTCTTCTTCCTTACTTGCCTGACAGCGTTAACAATCTTTGTTTTAGCTCGTGATGCCCAAGTGTTGCTCGGTTTCTTGACCGATTTGGATGCGGATCTTGTGGTGGTGTCTTTGGATGGTGGTGGTGAAGAATGAGACGATGAGTCAGACGAAGATGAGTCATGAAAAGGCTCTGGATCATTTGGTGGCTCAGAAGTTTGTTCCGGGTTATGTTCGGGACTATCTAGAAGATAATCTTCGGCTTCTTTTTCAGCTTTAGCCTTTTCTTTAGCATTAATCCTAGCTTCTTCTTCTGCTTTGGCTTGAGCTTCCTCTTCAGCCTTTTCTTTAGCAGCTGCCTCAACATCTTCATCAGTTATCTTTTCATTCTTCTCCTTTTCTGGTTCCTCAAAGTCGAAGATAATTTCATCTTCTCGCTGCTGTTGTTCAGATTCGTGGGTGGTGGTACCAGTTCCCTTATTGGGTTGATTAACCGCATCGAGAACTGGTGTTGTAAGTGAGCCACCACTTGAACCTCCAGGGCCACGAGTCTGTTGAAGATTAAACTCCTTAGCAGCATGTTGTAGCCTGAGATTCTTCAGTTTCTTGCGGTATTCTTTTTCTTCATTCTGTGGCTCTTCTTCTGAACTTTCTTCCTCTTCCTGCTCTTCCACTGGAGTTTTGCCCTTTTCAGATTTGGAACTAGGAGGTGTTTCTACTGTTGGCGTATCGTCTGTAACAGTTTCTGAGTAGTGAACCTCTTTGTCCGTTTCAGTATCCTCGGAGTCTTCATCCTTAAGTGTAGGTGCCAATTGAGGATTTGGAATGGCAACCTTTGATGGAACTTTTCTTTTTCGTGAGGGATTTCTCTTTGGATACTTAAGGGCACTTCCAGTGCTTGCTACACTTCCTGCACTGCCTGATCTCCTGGTCTTCTTGGTTGAGATTGTGGAAGACTTTTCATCAATGAAGCCAACTTTGCCTGATGTTACTGCTTCTTGATATCGTGAGTATGATTGAAGTTGCTTGATATCATTAGTGAGAAGGCAGTCAGGCAAAACTGCACCTTGTTTCTTAGTTGTTGAGTCTTTGAATCTGACAACATTTAGAGTAGGCTCAAACAACGTGGAGTGATGGTTGGGGTCATCAAGTCTCAAGGGAATGTCCAGATTATTCCCGAGTATCCTTTGGATCAACAGCTTAGTGTATCCGATATAGGGGATCTTGGTGCCAGGCTTCTTGAGGTAAGACATCATGTCTTCCCAAATCAGAGTTGCGAAGTCAATATGCATCATGTTGACCAAGCCCCAAAATATTTGTAGCCCCATGAGCTTAGGATGCTCATAACCACTATCACGACCAGAAACAGATTTGGCAATCATGATGTATAATGTTCTCCATGGCTGAGGGATGTTCTTTAGATCAACTGAAGAATGTTTAGTGATGATCCTAGCAGCTTCATCATAGCTAATATTGACCATGAATTGAAGAGTAGCCATAGATCTTAATCAATCTACACACATATGGACGCTTGCCTCATAGATCATTTTTTTGAGTATACTCAGTTTTAATGTCCGAATCATAAAGAATATGAAGATAACATGTATGTTATCATCTTTTTCTTAATTCGTTCTCAGTTTAAGATACATATAAATTGAACTTACTTGTATACCATAATGGATCCTGAAAGATGAGTCTCTTATTCGTTGTATATCAAAGCCATCCCTGTGGCCAAGCCCCATCAATCACATCATAGCCATCTCGAGCCAACCCTGTGGCTTCTCGGATTTGTTGATTTAAAGGAATCAGGTTATTTGAATGATATTATGGAATTGGTGAGATGAAACGGTTTATGTCTACTGAGCTTTAGGAGAGGGAGGCGGATATTAGGCGATAGTATTTAGGGTTGTGATAAGGATTAGGGCTATTGTGAGATGTGAGTAGAGTTTTATACCCCGTCATATTAGGGTAGGATTATTTCTGGATCAGGTAAATCCTCATGGGCCGACCGGTTTGTTCTTTTTTTTTTCTTGGGCCCGTACATTGGTCTACTACTTTTGGACTTGGATGGTTTGCATGGGCTGCGGTGCTTTTATTTTCATTATTATGCAATAGATCATGACAATGTAACTGAGATTATTATGATGTTGCCCGATAATTATCATTCACAATTTGATGAATACACAAGTATTAATTCTTCTCGATAATTAGTGGCATGACAAGGGTTAATACCGGATATGGGATTTATTTGATATTTGTGGATTTCATGTAACCAAATTTGGGTCGGATAAGATTCTCAAGAAGATTTGATTGGTTATGAATTATGATAATGAGATTGGATGATGTGAGTTAGTGTGATGATGAAATTCGTTGTGTTGTGCGGTCTGATATTTTGGTTTATACATGTTCACGGAAGATACTATGTCACGGTATGAATTGACACATAAACACGGTTGACTACGGGATTGTTGTTTGGTATCTCTCATTTGTCTTTGAAGTGAAGTTTTTTCGGGCGCGTTTACTTATTTCGTCTTTTTTCTTTCTATCCTTCCGTGAAGATGACTTGTTTGGGCATTTATAGAGGGTGATAAAGACTTGGCTATTTAGTTACGTTTGTGATTCTTTCAAGCTTAACCCACAACGTAGCTATCACTTCGGTGTCTCACTCAGTTGAGAATGTCAAGAGGTTTTGTACATTGGGTACACCATTTCTTCTTCACAAGAATTAGTACAAGTTTAAGTAACAAATCTGGGGAATTTTACTTCATGATCAAGTTTGGTATATCGGGTTTACTTCTCCAGGAGGTCACAACATTAGCCGACAGAATGCGTGAATGATGTGTTTACCAAAGAGATTATTGGATGGTTGATGATGTTGATGATGTTGGATGATGAACCGCTGCATGTTCCCCTAAAACAGATATTCACCAAAACCAAAGTTGTCGTAACACATTCAAGCTGACATTGTTTACGGTTTTGTCTTGATTTTTGTAAAATCCCGCGAAAGAACCTATTTCTCGGTTTAAATCATAGACTTGTAAAATCCCGTAACAATGGAAATATCCTGGTAATTGTAAAGTGCATATCCGGAACTTTCATACGGTTTATTCTTGGTTTTGTAAAATCCCGCGAAAGAAACTATTTCTCGGTTTAAACTATAGAATTGTAAAATCCCGTGATGATGGAACCATCTTGGAGAAAGGAAAGCGTATCTCGGGGTCTTCTGATGCTGGTGTTACGGGTTCTGTTTCGAAGAAAGGATAAAAGGGTGTACTTCATAAATTGGATGTGTGTTTGGATATTCGTCATGGCAGTTTGGTTATTACATGGTTTTACGGGGTTATGTGTTGTTGACCATGGTCGGGATGAAACCATTATCAAAGTTCATTTAAATGTCAAAGAAGGCTAGATTTGAGCAGTTAACCAGAAGATGTGACAGCGGCATTAACTCAGTATTATCCATTTGAGGTTGAAGTGAAATATTACGGGCGAGTGTACTTAGTATCTGAAGGTATCGGGGATGGATGGATGAAGATTCTTCATGATCCTTGTTCATGCTTATTATCAAAAACGAAGACTTGGGAATCTAGTTATTGTTGGGTGGCTTTTACTTTTTCTTTTACCACTTGGGGGAATTGGGCTCTTACCACCACAAAATAACTATCACTTAAAGGAGTTACGTTGTAGTGCTCAGTGTCACATTCAATTGTGGATTTTCAAGAGGTAATGTACGTCTATTACTTGATGGTTGGTTGGTTGAGGAGTATAGAGTACTTAGAGATTCAAATGGGCATGAAGTCTCGGCACCGCTCTTTGTTACATATGTGCAAGTATAAGTCACGAGGTCGGGTTAGTTTACTTCAGGGTCAAATTCATCATATTGGGTTTTCTCCATCAGCTGTCACGACAAAGGGCCTACTGAATGATAATGGGGTTGATTACATGTTTTGCTAAGAGAGCTGAAAAGAGAGAGATTATGACGTCTGTTCACATCAGTTCAGGCCTCGTACTCCAAAGAAAAGAAATGTGTACGTTTCAGTGCGCATTATCTTCCGAAGAAGAGAAATCTTCTTATGACGTTTAAATACTTCAGTTCAAGCCTCGTTCTCTAAAGAAAAGAAAAGTGTACGCTTCAGTGCGCTTTATCTTCTGAAGAAGAGAAATCTTCTTATTATGACCATTCTCATCAACATGCTTCATACTTTTCCATGCGCTTCAGTCATCAAGTGAACCGGGCTACCACTGATTGTTTTTCTCATTCCACTTGCTCGATTATAATGAAGATGGCGACATCATGTGCTTATTTTGCGGGAGAGAAGTGTGAATAGAACATTCGGATGATTTTCACTTATTTAATCAAGAATGGAAACTCCGTTTGCAATTCTTGAGGGGGAGAAGAAGTGTGAAATTACTGCATGGTTGATTATTATTTGAGAATTTAAATGGTCATACGGCTCTAAACTCATGTAAGAACCGAACTTCTCTTATCGGGTCATCTTCACATGGAGTTGTTCTTCTAAGAGCCGTTGGTTGACATCTTCACTCGGATTGATGAGTTTATCGACAAAGTGCTTCCGGTTAATGCTTCACGTATACATCAACATGATGATTCCGAACAATCTCTCTGTTCTTGTTTGATGTGATTGGTAGTTTGGTTTTACCATCTTGTGTGTTCGTTGCGGCCTGATTGCTGATCTCCTTGATGAACATCTTTCTGTTCTTGTTTGATTGGGAGGGATTTTAGTTAAGGGGATTTGCAAGATGTAAGTTAATTGGGATGCTTTTTGGTGGGATGCTTTTTGGTGTGAGTTGAAGATGTTAACTATCTATTCCTCAACTGCACAATCTTGAAGAAGGTCGAGTCTACAGTCTGTTCTACATTTTCTGCTACATGTTAGAAGACTAAAGACGAGTTGCATTTAACGATCTAAAGACTTCTTCTTAATCTGGGCATCTATCAAACAGATTGTCGGTTTAGGGGAGAGCACTAATTGGGGGAGAGTGAAATGTCGAATTTAATCCCCAATTAGACTTGCTCATATTCTTCAGCAAGTTGATTCCTACAAGATTACAAGTGTTCTTCTCATAAAGATTTCAAGTATTTGGGCTTATAATATGTTGCTGATTCTGAAGTGTCAAAACCAGCAAGGGGGAAGGAGACACGTATCTAAACGCGAGTAAACTTGATGAACTTAATACTTCTAAGTAATTGAAGATATCCCGGGAAGACAAATGTTATTACCGCAGAGAAACTCAAGGTTTGACTCATGGCGAGTAAACTTGATGGACTTAATACTTCTAAGTGATTGAAGTTATCCCGGGAAAACAAATGTCATGACCGCAGAGAAACTCAAGGTTTTACTCATCAAAGCGTTTAGTGTTCTTATTCCAACGTCGTGGGGGAAGTGATGTAAATGAAAGTTTCTGAAGATAAAAGAGGTACACTGGTGTGTGATGATCTCGATGTTATCGCAATCATCAGGGGAGAGAGAATTGTGTACATTGGGGGCGCTCAGCTGTCTCACTTGAGGGCTTAATCAGTGATTCAGAGATATAATCACTTATTCCGTAGTTGACATCCGCAGAGATTGTCATCCGCAGAGATAATCAGTGATTCAGCCTGCTTCTTCAAATGTTATCGGTTGTTCTCTCTTTGAGGAATGTGTGTACTTCGGGTCCTTGAGCTTCATACACGATCATCAGGGAAGAAAGCCATTGTTTACCACAAACATTGGGGAGGTGTTTTCCTTCCGGGCATGATGTGTATTCGGGAGAGTTCTTGAATATTGGTGTACTTCGGGTTCTTGAGCTTCATACACATTCATCAGGGATGAAAGATGTGAACATTGGGGAGTTGTTCTTCATTACCCTCATGATGTGTATTCGGGAGAGTTCTTGAGCATTATACAAAGAGACTGACTGCATCAACTCAACTTCTTGGGGGGAATTGTTCTCTTGACACCTTTTGGAATGGATCGCTTCAGACGTCAGTTGAAAGGAAATTTGAGAAGTGTTATTTATGTGTGGGATGATATGTTGCTGTTCTTTTGGATGATATAACCTCGAACGAAGAATCACGGTGACTATTCTTAAAAGGAGCAGCTAGTTCGATGATAATGGTGTGCTTCTTTGTGCACCTGGCTAAGAGAAGCTTGAAAGAAAGCTTTGAATCTGCTCAGCTAAAGGATTTTCGGTTTGGGGGGAAGCTGCCAAAGTCTCACTTTCAGATGGTTCAATTTCTTTCTTCGATTCAAGAGCCCTGGAAGCTTTGGTGGTGAATGTTTAAGAGTTGATGACTTCTATCTTCTACAACGGGGCTGCTCGATATCCTTATCTCGGTACTCGTATCATCATCTTCTTTAGCTATATCATCTATTCTATCCTTGTAAATATTTATTCGAAAAACAAAATACAAAAATATAAAACCAACAAAAAGAAAATAGAAAAATATAAAACCAACAAAACAAAATAGAAAAATATAAAACCTTCAAAAACCATAAAAATCAGAAAATTTCAAAAATACCAAAAATATTGTTTTCTCATGACATGTCTTCTGGTATCGATAACATCTACGGTCTTAGAAATGTCATTTAATAATGGCACGGGACTTTAGATGAAGTTCGAGCAGGAGGTGTAAATATTTCTTTCCAAAACATGTCACAAACTATGGCTTACAGTTATTTCAGACTGTAACCCGCGCTTCAATTATGGCTTACAGTTATTTCAGACTGTAACCCGTGCTTTAACCATGGCTTGCTATTATTTCAGATAGCAACCCGCTCTTCAAGAAAGGAAAGTGTTGCGCTAAACCAATTTTCAAATATTTCATGCACTTATCCTAAAACTATTTGAGGAAAGTATGTCGAAGGACTGCTGTTCCTACACAAATGTTTTTCCGTCTAAAATTATTCAGAAAAATATTTGTTGTTTTTCAAAAATGGTGGTAAATGAGTTGCTTTAAAAACAATCAGATTCAGAGTTTTTGTGAAAATTGAAAACTCAATCAATGACTTCAGCGCTTTTAATCTTTTCAGAAAATAAGTCATTGATTGAGGGGGAAAATGTTTTCAAATTTATATCATCTAACGGACTTTCTTAATTATCCTACGTGCTTATCTGAAAAAATATAATTTCCTATGTTGAAGGACTAGGTTTCTAGGATAT
Organism: Chrysanthemum seticuspe; assembly: GCA_019973895.1. Classification (NCBI taxonomy): domain Eukaryota; kingdom Viridiplantae; phylum Streptophyta; class Magnoliopsida; order Asterales; family Asteraceae; genus Chrysanthemum; species Chrysanthemum seticuspe. The sequence goes on along the minus strand of BPTQ01000005.1, from coordinate 260,902,810 downwards.
GATTGTTAGGTTTAGATGATTAGAGTTTGAGAAACACATTATACCCATACCTTACATGATCTTATTGATATGTTGGATTGACTTTTATTAGTCGATTGTTGTTTGGGTGTTGTCGACCACCATATATTTGTATGTGTGTTCACTAACATATGCAGGTATATTGGTATATAAGAATGTTCCCGATCCGGATCCCACTTATGAACATGATTGGATGCCGCAAGGAAAGGGTAACGATATCTTGGGTTGACAAATGAAGAAAAGGAGCTTAATTGGACTTCTATGGAGAGTTGGCATAAATGCAACGTAAGAGGTCTCACTGCATCAGCAGATGGTTTTCTTCTAAGTGATTGAAGAAACGGAGCTTAATTTGACCTCAGTTGGCATTCAAAATGCAACGTAAAAAGAAGTCTCACTGCATCTGCAGATGGTTTTTCTTCCAAACCCTACAGCAACAAAAACGGAAGCTTCTCATCCACCTAACGTATCTTTGTGCAGGGATAATAGTGATGATACCATTTTTCTAAAACATTGAATTTAATTGTTTTGAAAATGGAAAAATATTGTTTTTGAAAATATATTGGACTAAATTTTGAAAATCACCGGACTTCATTTTATCAAAACTTGAGTCACTCAATTATCGACTACGGTCATGGATTGAGGGGGAGAGTGATTTATAATAAAATATTTTCAAACGATATTTCTTCACAAAAGTTCCGCTTTGTACAATATAAGTGGTGATCTAAAGATTTAATGTTATGTCATGGTATGATTTTTTCTTTAGAATCAAGGTCTTTCAAAATGAAATTTTTTCTGTTCTTGTTTGATTGTGAAATTATTTTATTTTACTAAAAGATCTCTTAAAAACTATCATACCTGACACTAACAATCTTTAATGTCTTAAATTGGTCCTTATCTGTCATTTTTCAAAAATTGAATCTTGCCACGTCTTTCCCCAAATTTTTCTAAATGATTTAAATCAGTTGGGATCACAAATCTCAAATGGTTTGATATTTCTGATGGGGGTAGAGATTGTGATTTAAATCTCAAATCTGTTTTAAATGGAATTGGTTTTTAGTCCTTTAAAGGCACTCCAGCCTCCATGTGCCAAACGATTTCAATATACATAATGCACATGTTGAGGAGGAGGATTAATCCAAAAACCAGATGAGTATTTAAATCAGGCACATTTTCTCCCATGTTTTCTAAACTGAATTAAATCACTTGGGATCCAAAATCTCAAAGGGTTTGATATTTTTGATCGGGGGAGAATTTGTGATTTAATAATGAAATTTGATAAAAGGTGATCGTTTTGATTTAATTGTGCAGGCTGCTCTCTCATATGTGCTAAAAGATTTCGAATCTCGAAGCACATATTGAGGGGGAGCATAACTATCGAGGTACAAAAAGTTTTTTTGAGATTTATAAAGTACCTTGATTGAGTTATCAAATGGTTTTCTTAATGGATTTTGTGATCGTGGATGTGCTTCAAAAGAACTCTTTCCTCTATGTGATAAAATGATTTCACTTATCCCATGCACATATTGAGGGGGAGAATTTTACCATGAAAATCAAATGGCTTTTTCGTATGAAAATTGTGATCAAAGAAAATATTTCAAAGTCCTCTTGCCTCCTTGTGCTAAACAATTTCTAAATCATACGCACATGTTGAGGGGGAGGTTTTCTAAATGATCAAAACTATTAAGGTACAAAATGCTTTGATCTCGTATCACAAGTACCTTGATTGTTTTTCCAAATGATTTTTCAATTGGTTTTATGGAAGAATGAACAATACCAAAAGACCGACCAATTTACTTTATGCATGGTGTTATAAGGATGGTTAGGTTAGGTATTCGTTCCCACGATCCACCAGAACCGGAGGGATCTACCCAGGGACAATCCACTAGATAGTGTAGAGTCCTTAGGTATATTGAAAAAAGGAGAAAAATGAGATATGGGAAGAGTGCGGACTGAAACTGAGCTAGTACTGGAATAAACCCAACAAGGTTCTAGTTATGAAGTCTCGGTAAGCACTGAAGGGGTTGAAAAATGAAAAAGAACTGAATGTGAAAAAGGGTGAAAAGAAATAGCCCTCCATCAATTCAACCTTAGGGCAGAAACCGGGTTCAATACATATGCTACTGGTGTTTACAAAGGTAACACTGGTATTGAAGACAAGACGTCATGGACCCAGTGACGCACTGCACTAAACTTCCCAAGCCACTCAAGTTCCTCTTAAAAGGGCTTATTTCATTTCTCACGGGGAACCGACATTATCTATCGACTTTCTCTTAGAGATTGTTGATATTGAAGAAGGAGACCCTCTCCCTAGTCTCCAACACAGGAACCAAATGTGCACTATTGAGTCTAGAGCCAAGAGATCATCCACAATATCTCGTTAGGACACTAAATTCTTGAAGACTTGCTTTTTCACACAATGTGGAAAGTAAGTATATATTAAGAGTCCTACGCATTATCCTTGTGGTATTGCCAGAACATCCGAGTGATATGTAAAAATATTCACAATGAAGATGGAAATCCTTCTAGAGCCAACATCAAACAAGCTCTTGGTGGGTGACATGTGAAATCTTGCAAAAGATCAAACTTGTGACAACTGGATAGAAACGATGGGGAGATTCAATCTTGAATCAACCTTGGTCCAGGAAATGAATTGACGAATACTTTTGGAAAAACCGTTCGATGTGCAAATCTTCTTTTCTCTAGCATGTCGAATGTGTACTTATGTTTTCAAAATTCAAAAAAGTATCTCTGATTGAAAAATACTTTTAGAAAAACCGTTCGATGTGCGAATCTCTTCTTTTCACTAGCACGTCGAATGTGTACTCATTCTCTAATACAAAAAGTATTTTGTTTGAAAATTGATCTTTCTCATAAAACCTTCGTTGTATTGCAAAACTCTTTCTTCAAGCAATACGCGATTGTTTTTCAAATCATTTTTCATCAATCAGTGAATCTCAATTTGCTGGTTCACTCACTCCGAGTTGTCTTCTTTGAGATGTTCCGATTTGAGAACAGCTAGAGCAGCTGCGAAACCCTGTCAAGGAGATTCTTAGGAATCCTACCTGATCACAGGCAGTACTTGTACTGATCAACGGGGAACCGTGGGCCGTGTACCTCAATTCAACGAAAGTGATCAAAGACACTTTCATGTGTTTTATTGCTAACTGTTGTTTGCAGGTACATTTGGACGGTTGCAGCTGATCAGAATTGAGGAGTCAATCCAAAGCCGCATGTTCACAGCAACCACACTTAATTGAAGAAATCATGACTGGTGCATATCTACATAACCTGGTTCTGATATTTTTATACTATGCTTCTGCTACGCTGCTGCAAATATCATGAACCAGTAAGGCTTCCGCTACTCTGATGGAAAGATGTCATGATTCAAAAGTGTGAGCATGTCGGTCCGAAAGTCACAACTTCACATGATGGCAACACAATAAAGGGTGATCCAGAGATTTACTGTGGCTGATGATCTCAATGAAAGCTCGAAGATCATCAAAGATGTGGATCAGTTAAAGGCCTCCACTAAAAGTACAAATCAGTGCGGACTTTGAAGAATCACTGCTATTGCACAAAGATTGTTGAAATGAAGAATTGAAGTCTACGAGCTCAAGAACAAAGACCAGAATAGAATGCTAGGATTCGAAATGTAAAACATGGGGTGACCTCCCTTAGGGGGAGATTGTTAGGAATTAGAAAATTCCATAGTGAAGAGTCGGTCACCCCAATTATTATCTAGCATAAGTTAGCTCGTAGACTTGTTATTTAAGTTGTTTAGCAGTTTATTAGTTAGTTTGTAGCGTAGTTTAGTTTAGTGCAACACCGTGGAGGAAGGACGGGTCTTTACCCACTGTATTCCTGATCCACAGGCCGATAGGAGGTCGTTATGTCTGTAACTATAAATACCCCTTCCATCCATGGAAGGGGTGGTGCTTTTCAATCTAATATTCAACATTTGTGAAGTAACTCTCTACCAAGAAAACACCCAACTCCCTAACTTTCTCTCTCTAATGGCTAACATGTATTTTGATCATCCAAGACCACCCGAATCATCAACACAATAATATTTGGATCCTAACATCTTCCATTGTGAGTACATTTGGTGCGTTAACGTTTTCCATCGTGACGTCCATATTGTGATCTTGATTCTGATTTTTTCACGCGTAATACAGATTTGAGGTTTAAAGCACGGATTTGAAGATTAATTTTGGAGCGTGGATGATAGTTGGTAAAATCTTAAATGATGTAATAAATGTGAAAGAGTTGTTAGGTGAAGGTTTTGTTTAAAATAACTTTAGACCTTTGACAACTTTGGTCCCTCCACCTTAACCATTTTCATCCAAAGCCCATAACTTCCATTTTGGTTAAGTACAAAGTGTAAGTTTGGAAAGAAACTTGACGACACTCCCCCTCGACTTTAGTAATAGAGAAATTTTACAAATTTGGGTCCGAGGAGTGTCAAGAAGAAAGAAACGTAACCACCAGTATCAAAGATACAACCAGTTCAGGGTAACATGCAAGTACAAGGTTTTATGAAATAAAAAAATATTTACTTTCTCCCCCTCAACACTTAACCGTGAAAATATTGAAATTTTGAAAGAGTGAAGTGTTGACGGAAGATTTGTACTTGCCATGTTGAAAGAAATTAAGATAGAAGAATATTTTTGAGTTTTATAAGTTTTGTATTTTTGTATTTTGTTTTTGAAAAATATTTACAAAAGAGGTTTTGATGTTTGACTGGTTTTAAGATTGTTTTAAAAGTTCGTTTAGTTCCTCTAGAGTCAAACACCTCATACCAATCCGGTGGACCAACTTAGTAAACCTAGCAGGAGCTAAGGCTTTAGTAAGAAGGTCTGCCAGTTGATATTCAGTACCCACAAAATATAATTCAACGGTACCCTTTTCCACATGCTCCTTGATGAAATGATATCGAAGATCGATGTGCTTTGATTTCGAATGTTGAATGGAGTTGCACGAGATTGCAATAGCACTTCGATTGTCGCAGTACATCGGTATTTTGTCAAATACGTAACCATAGTCTTTGAGTTGTGTTCTCATCCAAATGACTTGAGCACAACACGCCGACATGGCTACATATTCTGCTTCAGTTGAGGACAATGATGTACAGTCCTGCTTCTTCGATTGCCATGACACCAGTTTATCACCAAGAGATTGTAGAGCTCCTGAAGTACTTTTTCGAGAATCTAAGCAACCTGCGTGATCAACATCTAAAAAAGCTATTAGTTCAAAACCAGAATCCTTCGGATACTAGATTCCCAAATTAATGGTTCCCTTGATGTATCAAAGGATTCTTTTAGCCTTAGAGAGGTGAGTTTCAGTTGGTCTTGACTGGTAACGGGAGCAAAGATATACAGCAAATACAATGTCAGGTCTACTGGCTGTTAGATACATGAGAGACCCAATAATACTTTGGTACTTGGTAGGGTCGACCAATTTCCCATAAAAATCAGCGTCCAGATTCTTGGTATGTGCCATAGGTGTGGCATAGGTATCACAGGTTTGCATTCCATTTTTGTTTAAAATTTCAAGAGCATATTTGGACTGACTTAGGAAATACCACGGGGTGATTGATGAACTTGCAGTCCTAGAAAGAACGTAAGTTCACCCATCATGGACATTTCAAAATGTTTTTTCATAAGTTTTGAAAAAGCGTTTGAGTACTTTAGATGTGTTGACCCAAAAATGATGTCATCCACATAAATTTGAACGATTAAAATGTGTTCCCCGTGATATTGTATGAATAGTGTTGGGTCTACCGATCCTTTGACGAAATTATGAGAGATAAGAAAGGATGGCAACTTATCATACCACACCCGAGGGGCTTGTTTGAGACCGTAAAGAGCCTTGTTCAGTTTGTAGACATGATTAGGGAACTCTGGATCAACAAATCCTTTTGGCTGACTAACATTGACCGTTTCTTTCAGTTTACCATTCAGAAAAGCAGTTTTGACGTCCATCTGAAAGACCGTGATGTTCATGTGAGCTGCGAATGCCAGAAAGATCCGAACAGCCTCAAGTCTAGCAACTGGTGCGAATGATTCCTCGTATTCAATCCCTTCTTCTTGTCTATAACCCTTAGCCACCAGACGTGACTTATTTCTGATAACCGTACCTTCAGCATCTAGCTTGTTTTTCCAAATCCATTTGAGACCAATAACATAGACTCCAGTTGGTTTTGCAACCAGTTCCCATACTTCAAGACGTTTAAACTGACTAAGTTCTTCTTGCATGGATTCAATCCAGTTGTCATATGTCATGGCTGCCTTAATATTTTTGGGTTCAGCTTGGCAGACGGTAAGTGCATAAATGCAATGTTCACCGTCAGTCTGAAGGCGTTGTCTAGTTACGACTGGTTGATTCGAGTTTCCAATAATGTTCACAAAAGGATGGTCTTTAGTCCAACAATGTGTGGAGGGTTGATGTTGATATACATTCTGCAGATTAGGAGGATTCAAATGACATCTAGATGATTCCGCTACATCAGAAGTGGCAGTTACATTTGTAAAAGGGTTGAAGAATGCATTTGGATCATAATATGCAGGTTGGGGTACTTCATGGTTCAGACGATCATCAGTTGGGTCAGCGTCATTGGATGCGGTTTGTTTGACTATTGTTGTAGAGTCAATTGGAGGTGCTTCTTCAACAGTTGTTGTTGTTTCAGGTGTATCAGGTAGTGGATTATTATCAGGTTGAGCAGTAGAAACATTTGATACATCTGGAGCACGTTGATCAATATCATCACTAAACAGAGGAGCAAATAGCTGTTCCATTTGTTGACGAGTAAGCTGTAAGCTTGGTTCAGCTGATGATGGGGTTTGAGGGAAGTTTAGACGGTTATGTTCTGGTTCCAAGCTGTTTTGCTTAGAATCCATTTCTATAAGCTCATCGAAATTTGCATAAATCGTTTCCATAATCTCCCTTGTACGACGATTCCATATCCGGTAACCCTTAGAGTTTTCACAGTATCCAACAAATACTCCTATGTTAGCTTTAGCTTTGAGTTTACCAAAGTCATCACGATCATTATTTGGGTAACAAAGAGATCCAAAAACATGAAAGTGTTTGAGATTCGGTTTACGGTTGTGGATAAGCTCAAAAGGTGTTTTGTTGTGGCATTTGGTAATCATTGAACGGTTCTGAGTGTAGCATGCAGTTGACACGGCTTCAGCCCACAAGTAATCTGGAAGTTTAGCATTTATCAACATCGTTCTTGCTGCTTCCACTAACGTACGGTTTCGTCTTTCAACCACGCCGTTTTGTTCTGGTGTCCGAGCAATGGATGTTTGATGCTCAATTCCCACTTTCTCATAATATGCACGAAGAGTTTGATTCACAAATTCAGTTCCTTTGTCTGTTCTGATTTGTCTGACGGTGTTCCGGAGCTGAACTTGAATTTTCATGAGAAATGTGATGATCATCTGTGGAGCTTGATCTTTACTTCGAAGAAAATAAACCCAAGTCCATCTTGAGTAGTCATCTACAATTACCAAGATGTAGCGTTTGCCGTTAATCGTCTGCACACGCATCGGGCCACATAAATCCATGTGAAGAAGATGAAGCACATGCTGGGAGCTGTGTTCCACCTTTGAAGGAAAGTGAGCATGAGTGCTTTTCCCTTGTTTACAAGCTGAGCATAGGTGATCTTTAGAGTACCGAAATCTTAGGAGACCTTCAACAAGTTTGTATCGTGCCAGATTGGTTATGGTTTGAAAGTTTAAATGTGAGAGTCGACGGTGCCATAGCCAAGATTTTGTAGATGTTGCCTTTGAAAGTAGACAGATAAGAGATGAAGCAATCATGTCTTGCATTGAGATTGTATAAAGACTTGATGTGCGGGTACCAGACATAAGATCGTTTCCTTGTAGATCACGAATGAAACAAGTTTTCTCCCTAAAAGCAACATCCAAATGTCCATCACAAAATTGACCAACTGAGAAGAGATTGTGACCGAGACCTTCTACATAATAAACCCTGCTAATTTCGATGTTACCATTGATGTAATCTCTGAAGCCCATGATAGCCGCGAAGTGATCATTCCCGAATCTGACAGTGCCAATGAACTTTGAAACAAAGTTTGATAACAGTTTAAGATTGCATGTCATGTGTCGGGAACATCCGCTATCAACAATCCAGAGGATGATCTGTATCACCTGTATTACACACGGACGACACAGATGGAATAGAAGTAGATGTGGAACCCGAAGAGCTAGAGGGTTCCGATGCAGTTATAGTTGAAACACACATGTTTATGATTTTAGGTATCCATTTAAAGCCAGTGTATTATGTAACCATTTCTGCCATCCCCAACTAGTCTTAGCTTTGGTCTTAGTAAATGCACTAGGTGATAAATTCTTCCTAGGAGGTGAAGGGGTTTCTATGGGTACATCAATGATCGTTGCCGGAACACTAGTGGGTGGTTTACCTAGCATAGACTTAGAAGCATTAGTGGGCCTAGAGGTATTCCATTTTCTATTATTTTGCTTACGAGATAAGATAGCATTAGCAACACATTTATCATGACAACCAGAAAACATGCTTTTACGACAACCAACACAAGAAGCTTCAAACATAACTTTTAAAGTACTTAAAGGTTTAGCATTCGTTACATCACTTTTGCTATTACATTTGTCTAACGCAATGTCTAAAGTGGGTGCAACTTGAGTCTTATTCAAAGTCCTAAGGTGTTCTTCTACTTCAGAGGTCTTTATTGTTCTTTTCTTACGTCGCAACTTCCTATTCTTCCTTGTGGTGCTCTTAAGCTGTGAAGTGCTAGCGTTGGGAAAAGAGGCAACTATTCCTGTTTCAGTAGAGGGAAGCACATTAGTTTCTTGTAAAGTGTCATTAGGCAATCTAAGAATTCCTGGTGCAATTACGTTTGTGTTACTATTCCTATCTTGCTTAAGTTTCCCCAACTCTGCTTTTTGATCATGGATAGTGTGCAACAAATCTTGATTTTCAGAACGAGTGTTTCCATTTTGTCGTAAAACATCTTTGGTATATGCAAGATGATCATCAAGATCTTTTGACGCTTGAGCACGAGTCTTTTTGAGTAAATCAAATATGACACCATATTCCTTTTTAACTTTTGAAATTTCTTGTTCATATTTTGAAATTTGACATTTCAAAGACACGTTTTCATCATCCAGTTGCTCAAGTTTTGGATTAAGAGTTTTGGTATGCAACTGGTTTATTTTGTTTTGCAAAGCGAGTTCTCGATTTTGACAATCGTTTTGACACCATTGAAGACGACGTTTTGCATTTGACAGCTCGTTTAACAAACGCTCATTTTCAACTTTTAAAGACTTGATTTGTGACACATTATCGGTATTCTCAACATTTTCAACAGTATCAATAGAATCAGCAGTAATGTAATCAAATGCATATGCAACAGAATGAAGTAACACAACATTAATGGTGTCAACACAAATAACATCTTCCATGAGTCGATCAACATCTTTTCTCAACATTTTCTTTTTACGTTTAGTATTTGAAATCGTTGTTTCAGTTTGTTCGAAAACTCTTTTCATAAGTCCAAGCTCCTTGTGAAAATCCCTTTCCCAATATATTGCACACATTTTCAAATTTCGGACATGAGGTAAAATTCTTTTCTGAAAAATATCTCTTTGGGCTCGCGCTTGAGGTGATTGAAAATGTTCAACTTTTATTTCAGAATTGATTTCAATTTCACGTTCCAAAAGTTTGATGTCCGATAAGAATGTTTCAAAATATTTTATAACTTGACATTGTTCAGCTAATGGCTTTATTTCATTAAATGAAGGTAAAGGACCATTAATTTATGCAGCATTGGAAAGGGGACCATCATTAGAAGACTCAGAAGTAGGTGTGATAACTCAAGGTGTGTTAGAATGATCATGTTGTGTGACGAAAGTGACGGCTTTTGTATAGTTAAATGGTTTGTTATAAACAACATTTTCCAATTTTGACCGACTCTCGTCTTCTGCATCTAATTCCTCCATGCCATTATATTCAACAAAACTCATAATGGAATCATCAATTCTATGTTCTGCACTGTAAACTTGAGGATTTGGTTTGAATGCTCTATGTGAAAACTTAGGTTTGTAATCAGCAAGATTCGGTCCATATCCGTTTGGATTTGGCTTAAAAGTAAACTTTTGAATAGTTGTGATTGACTCACCATGTTTGTAAACAACATTTCGAAACTCTTTGATTTTGTTTTGTAAGTCAACAATTTCTTCGAGATAGTCATCTATTTGTTTCCTTGAATGCTTTTTGTATTCACAAAACTGTTTTTGACAAGTTAACAACTCAGACTTGGCTTTTTGAGTTTCTGAAGTGAGAGCGTTAAGTTGTTGTTTATGATTATATTTCAGTTGTTCTATTTGAGACAACAAAGCATTCTTGGATGCAACTAGATCACAAATCTGTTTTCCAAGGATTTTTCATTTTGGTATGATTTAGCAAATGCGACTTCAAAACCTTTTTCACGGTTTTCTTTAGTTTGAAAAATGTTGAGTTGGAATTTTAAGCATTCATTATCCTTAGTCAACAATGCATTTTTATCTTTTAGTTTAGCATTAATCTCTGTGCACGTTTGTAATTGAGATTCAAAGAAGGTGACGAGCCCGGGATCTGGATTAGACAATGACTCATTTTGTTCAACCGGAGTCTCCACATAGTTATCATTTAGGTCCTCAAATGAAACCACGGGGTCAATTTGATTGTCAGAGGTAATCGTGAGGTCATCTTGATCGTCAAATGTGACAACGGGATCCATTTGATTTTCTTCATGAGAAGATGTGAAAGGTTCATGTTGAACACTCTGAATCTTGTCAGATGCAGATACCGGTAGAGATATCAGATCATTAATGAGAATAGTTTGATCCGGTACCTGAGACAAGCCGTCAGTGTCATACACTGGGCCTGTGTCACTCATATGAAGTTCTTGCATGTTTGCCATTAGCATCACAGCTACATTAGCCTGCAAGTCCTCCATGTCATCATCAGAATCTGCATTTTCCATGAAGCTTTGTTCCTTGTTGGTAAGAGTTCCACCAGCTTCATCCTTGAGAGCCAAAAGTAAAGCCTCTTTGTGATAAGCGCTGCCTCTTGTCCTCGGCTTTGGGCATGCATTGGCCAGATGACCCTTCTCATTACAGTTATAACAACGAAGACCATTAACCCCAGTTTGAGCATTTCCCTGATCAACCACTTGAGCCCATTGTAGTGGAGCACCTATGTTATTCCTTCCAGGAGCATTAAACCCTTGACCACTACCCATCTGACGAACATTACCACGATTCTGAACTTCAACACGTCCATTGTTAACAACAACACGATTCCTTGTGTTTGATGAGGTACGAATGCGATTCTTGGATTTGTTGGAATATCGGCCGAAGGCTCTAGCAATCATGACAAACCCTTGTTGCAATGCATCGAAAGCTTCAGCATCCTCATTAGATTCACTGTAAAGGGCTTGATCATTGTTGTTGTATGGAACCAATTGAGTTTCTTGAGATTGTTGCTGTGACGGATCATATAGGGTAATAGTAGCAGTTGGTTGTGGAGGATTTGTGAAGACAGTTTGCAAAGTAGGAAATTGAGGATAACAAGCTTGAGCCCACAAAGCAAGAGTTTGATTATCCGGGAGTGAAGGTGAAACAGGAGCTCCACGGATGACTCTTTCTCTGTCAACTTCCTTTTGGTGGGGCTTCAAATAGTCGTACAACAATCCGTATGTAGCATGATGAAGATTCTTCGCTTGACGGATGAAAATGACATACTTTTCCCAATCAGGACCAAGACTACTCAGGAACTTTGTGTTGACAACAATTCTTGGCATAATGATGTTATGTTTTTCCAAGTCATTGATGATGTCTGAAAATCGATGATGATATGACTCTAATGTTTCCCCTGGTTCAATCATGAAGTGTTCATATGCTAAGTAGATTTTTGATTCCATATCCTCTTGATTGAGTTATGTGCCTTCCATGAGAAGATGAATATGCTCCCACATTGCTTTAGCAGTCTTCTGAGCATCAACACTACGAAGTATCGGATTGGGTAATCCCAAAAGGATATATTACATTGCAAGTTCATCGGCTTCTAAGTGTAGAAGTTGGTCAGTAGTAAGTTGATCAAGACCGACAACGTTGGTGATATCATCTCTTGGTTGATTAGCATTCGGATCTCCGGGTACAGTAATAGAAGGCATCTGAAATGGACCTTCAAGGATGACCTTCTTCAAGAACTTTCCATGTGGCTTCTTTAGATCACAAAACCTAAAGAACCTTATCACCCATTGATCGTAGTTTCCGGGAGTGAGCATTGGAGGTCTATCAAGTGATCCAGCTTCATGAATGGATTGTTGGCTACTTAAAGCTTTACACATATTTGCAAACCAAGACGGTTCCTTCATAGCATACTTAGATGGATGTTGATTTTGAAAGTTTGTGTAAGATTGTACTTGTAGAATAGGGGGTGGTTGAATCATTTGTGGTTGAATTGTTCCTTGAGGAAATTGTTGTTGAAATTGTTGCATTTGTTGTGGTGATGGTGGAGTATATTGTTGATAGAGTTATTGTTGTTGTTGAGGATACATATGAGGAAAGTAGCTAGAGTATGGTGGTTGAGACATCTTGAAACTTGTGTTGATGATGGATCTTTGTAGTCGAATGAAACTTTGTTGATGAAGTAACCTTATGCGTAGAAAACCAGCTTAGGCGTAGGAATTTCCTTATGCGTAAAACCAACTTACGCGTAAAAGAGAGCTTACGCGTAGGATAGTTATGCGTAAGACTTGAGGAAAAACTTAGCTTAGGCGTAAAACTAAAGGCTTAGTAGTAGAATGCTTATGCGTAAGATTAGCTTATGCGTAAGACTATGCTTAGGCGTAAGAAAATGCTTAGGCGTAAAGAATTCTACGCGTAAGTGATTAGCTTAGGCGTAAAACTAGGGTTTTTCCCAAAAAATCCTTTACACTTATTCCAGTGTAAAAGATATCCAAAGTCGAAGTGTTTTCAGGCTTATCCAAGCAAGAAAACACTGAGTAAACCAATAGCACTGAAGATCAAACGTTGAGAAGCTTATGCGTAGACTTTGAATTCTTACGAGTAAAACTAGGGTTTATTATGCGTAGGTTTTACCAATCTTAGCCAAAACTGATTTTTCAGCCCAAAAGTGTTTTGAAACCAAATTTTTATGATGAAAACGCTTCAATATGACCAAAATAGCACAAAAGTGTGAAACTTGATGATCCTAAACTCGTTTTCACCTTACGCGTAGAAATGACTACACGAATGAAACCAAGCTCAAAAACAATGAAACACACGTAAAGTTGCAAACTTTATGCCAAAAACTTAAACTTTATCACCAAATAACCTTTAAAGTATAAGAATCTTGAGTTTTAAAGTGTAAAAATTAAGTTTTTAAAGCGTATAAATGTTTTGGTACCGAAACTTACGCGTATACAATAAAACTTCAAACACAAGAAACGTTTCACCCAACTATTTGGCGAATGATACCACTGTTAGGTCACCATATTATAACACAAGCATCAATATGTTAGAAAGATAGATAAGATGATCGGTTGAACAAGAACACACAATATATGAATAAGTATGTGAAATGTTTAGGCATGGATATTGAATGAAAGTGAACAACTAACCATCTAAGGATGGTTTACAATGCTTTATATAGGGAAAGGAACTAGGGCAACACACAAGTTCCCTTCCTTTCCATAATGGGCTCGGGCCAAGGCTTATGGGCTTTCTACATAAGCCTTACCATAATTACAAACATAAAAGCCTAATTAAGCTAACTATTACACATAGATTACTAACACTTGAGAAGTAGTTTAGGAGTGATTCCAACACCCGTAGTTCGACGCAAGAACATTTCATCGACGGTTCCAAATGAGCCGAGAACTATCACATAAATTGTTCGAGAGGTAACCGATCATTCTCCTTATTTTCGACAAACTCTTGATGCTAGGGGCGTACCTGGTATTAGCCCATTGGTCAAGTATACTGCGGCCATTCGTCAATTGGGATACGCGGCAGTTCCTGATTTTCTTGACGAGAATCTGGCATTGGCTGCAACAACATCCCGTGAATGTCTCCGTAAGTTTTGCACGATTATCATGGAGTTATATGGTGCTGAGTATTTGCGAAAGCCCACGTATTATGACTTTAAAAGATCATATGCTCATCACGATGGAAAGCATTGATTGTACAAGTTGGGAGTGGGAGAATTGCCCAAATAGTACGAGAGCTCAATATGCTAGGGGTGATCACGGACCACATCCATTCATTTTATTGGAAGCGGTCGCTTCCCAAGATTTATGGATTTGGCATGCGTACTTTGGTGTCTCCGTAATGAATAACAACGTAAACGTTTTACGTCGTTCCCCTGTTTTCAATGATATAAAATCTGGGAGAGCACCAGACCTTGAATTCGAGGCTAACGATGTGGCTTATAAAAAGGGATATTATCTTACTGACGAGATATATCCACAATGGTCCGTTCTTATTAAGTCCATTTCAAATCCTCCCACGGGTGATGAAAAAAGAATATTGTACAAGAGGAAGCACGAAGCAGCAAGGAAAGATGTGGAACCGGCTTTTGGTGTGTTGAAGAAGAAGTGAAAAATGCTTAAAGTTCCTGCTCGAGGGTTGTATAAAAAGGATATCCAAGATATTATGTATACATGTATCATATTACATAATATGATCATTCGACATAAGCAGCGAGCGATATGTCCTACATGGTTCGAAAATGAGGGCCACCATGATCATGATCCTTTAAGATCGTATTAAGAATCGTTAGTAGTTACTCAGGAGCTAATGGACTCATCAACTCATTTACACTTAAAATCTGATTTGATCGAACACATTTGGAGAAATCGTCGAAATCAAGTTAATCAAGAGAATGAAGACGATAGTGACGATGACGATGAGGAAGAAGATGAAGATTTTTTTTTTTTTTTTTTTTTTTTTTTTTTTTTTAACATTATTTGAATAATTTACGTAATGTTTTTAATGTTTATTTGAATTTAGTATTGTAATGTTTTTAATTTTAATGAATTTAAATTTGTTGTTTAAAATGTTTGAATTTTAAAAAAATAAAAATAAATAAATAAATAAAAATCGGTTATCAATTGTGGCAACTTTATCGTGTCTGATCGCCGAAGAAAGAAAGCTGATGTGACACCCGATGACCTGAGTCACGACTGTGTCTAGCATAATTAAAACAGGCTATAAGTAAAATATAGGTGACTATATAAATGATATAATGATGTCTACAAATAAAAAATAAACATTTACAAATCAATTGATAAAATAAACATGACCATAGGCATATACAAGAAACAACAACATTTGTATGTATTCAAAAGAGTAACATGTTTATATGTCATTTTAAAAAGTGTAATAACAAAATTTGTATTTATTCACAAAAAAACAGGAGAGAGAAATAGTGTGTCTGCTAGTGTGTGTGTTTTAGTGACTCTCTACGCAGAAAAAAAAAAGGAATCTTTTTATCATTTTTAGTGTGTTCTTGAGGTATGATTTAATCTCACCCATCTTTAATTTGAACTAAAGTTTGCATCTTTTTTGTATATTTGAAATGGGTTTTGCTTGAAATGAAATCTTGATCTTGCTTTTTGGGTTTTTAGTAGACATTTCAGATGCCATTGTTTGATTTTGTTAGTTAGGGTTAGTTGTAGTTAGTTATAGTTAAGATTTGTTTTTTTAGGGTTTAGTTTTGCTGCCTTAGTGAGCTTATCTAGCTGTGTTTTTGGTTTGGATAAAAAGGGTAACTTGACTATATAAAAAAAAATAGGTCAAAGTGGTAGGTATGCTATTTGTGTACTGCTGAAAATTAGGTCTTTTTTGAGTTTGATTTTTTGGATTGTATAATGCATGGTTTAATTAAGTATATGATCTGAAGTAATTGATTTTTTTTTTAGTAATTAGGTTCATTTCAGTTGATGCCCTAAATTTTTTTTTGAGAATATGGAATTTAGCTAAAACTTGAGGAAATTTGTCCGAAAATGTGAAAAAGTAAAGAAATTATGTGGGCAGTTGAGTGGCGTAAAAAAGTTGAAAACTTGTTGAGCTTACATCACATTTGCTATATTTAGTTGCAGGGGTTCATTAGTTTGTGGGGGCGGAAATTGGACATGAGTATGCTGGTGGGGGGACATGCTCCATCCAAAGGAAACTGATTTAACCGCCCTATTTTTGGTGTTCGTTGTGCTACCGATTATTGCTTACATTGTATTAGGAAAATGGAGTGAGGTATCAAGCAAGAAAGATAAGATAAGGGTGCTTGCACAAATCGCTGCAGAAGAGTCGTTTCGAGCTGAGGCTATGGTTGTTGCTGCTGTTCCGGCTACTGTTGTGCCTCTTGTATCTATTCCAAAGGTTAACACTGGTTTCCATGAATGTGCAAGATGCTTTAGTCCAGCTACCACTCGATGCTCACGCTGCAAGACTGTACGATATTGGTACGTGTAATGTTAGATTTGCAATTATCTATGGTCAACATAAATTAAGTTTGGAGAACATGTAAGAAGATTATCCATGAAACCTGATCATTGACATAAGTGTAGATTTACCTGCGTATTCCTAGCTTCAGGGAGTGTTTGGATGTGCAATTTGAAAGTGATTATCTAAATATTGTGATTTTTAAGTAGCAATCACCAGTTTCTAGTGTTTGGTTAAAATTGTCCTGATTATCAGTATCTTTAATCAGTTTGGATAATTAGCCAGTCAGGTTGATACTAGATGCAACAAAACTTCTATCAACGTATAGACTAAACATACTTATCTGCCCTTATGTTTCATAATATTGTTGCAGTTCTGGCAAGTGTCAGATACTTCATTGGAGGTTAGTTCATAAACATGAGTGTCAACTTTTGGAGTACAACAGTAGCTGCTCATCTCCCAAGTCTGCTTCAAATGAAGAATTTGTATCCGTTCATGAACCAGTATCGTTCAGCGAAAACCTGGAAGCCCAGTGCTTTGAATCCAATATCGAGCAAAATGAGCATGAAAAAGCTGATTTAGACGATTCACCTGATTCGTCTTCTGGAGTTGTGTCAGAAAAAAGATCTGATGTGTCAGAAAAAAGATCTGATAAACGCACTCGTTGCAAATCTAAAAGGGATGCAATAAATTCATCAGCAGACGCCTGTTCGACCTCATATGATAATGCTCCATCAAAGGAAACTTTCATCAGACATAAGGTTTTTATTCACTTTATTTCTTAGTTTTCCCTTTCTTTCTTATGATAACTTATAGTACTAAGTTTTAACTCTAGACCAAACGGAGTCATGTTGTGGTCTCGAAAGAAGTTATTCCTGAGATAAGGAGTGCTGATATTGTTGGTTCACATTCCGCAACATACGAGGGTCTAAACACAAACAGTCCACATGACTCAATAACATTGGCTCAAGATGGGGCAGATTTATCAAACATGGAAACGGATAGATGCCCACCTAAGAAGAGTCACATGCTAAAATCAAAATCACATTCTTCTGGAAGCAAATCACATAAATTACCAAAATCAACTGTTGAAGTCTCGAGAGATCAAACATGTTCAGAAGCAGAAAACACGGGCCAAATTGCTGACGATTTGGGTAGGTTTCAGGGAAATATTTCAATTTTGATTTTATTTTTTTAGAGCAAACGTGTCTTACGAGGTGCTTATAACTTTATATGACTTGTCTTGATGTAGATGTTTCACGAGTGAAGGATGTCAAAGGCAGTAGCATCATAAATAAGGGGTTTATGAAGATGATTGGTTTAAAGAAGTCATCAAAGCATGGCAAAGTGGAAGTTTCAGAAGTCAATGGTGACAAGCACAAGAGAATAAAAGTGAGTTATTAGCATCAAGGCATTAAATAACATTATATAGAAATTAAAGTTTCTTTTTGTCTTTTCGTAACATCTTTATCAATAGTATTATCAACACTTCGGCGTTGGGAGTTATATAAATTGTTACTAAAGTGACCATCAATTCACAATTTCAGATGCTATTTCCATATGAAGAATTTTTGAAGTACTTCCGGTATGAAGTTTTTGACTTCTCGCCAAGGGGACTTGTAAATTGTGGAAATAGGTACTTAACCATACTACATTACTTTTGACAGCGTAGCTTAGTAATTTTACGTTTATTAACATATTTTATCGTTTTCTCGTGGTTTTTCTGCAGCTGCTATGCAAATGCGGTATTGCAGTGCTTGACGTCTACAAAACCTTTGACTATCTATTTGCTTCATAGATCACATTCTAGAAAATGTAATCAACACATTTCCGTCTTTCATTTTGATTACCTGTGGACTGTAACCTTATTGCTTATAACCATCTATATTTGTGCTAATACTAGGTCATGCAAAGAGTTGGTGCTTAATGTGTGAACTTGAGCAGTATGTAATGCTATTACGTGAAAGTGGAGAGCCATTGTCTCTTAGCAGCATTCTTTTGCATATGCGCAGTGTTAATAGCCAAATTGGTGATGGTAGTCAAGAAGATGCTCACGAATTTTTAAGGTTTGTCGACTTGGAATATTAGAGTTGTCTTGACTTTCAAACAAAAGTTGCATATTGATATTATTTTGTATTTGTTGTTTTTCTTCTTTAGGCTTTTGATCACCTCGATGCAGTCTATATGTTTAGAAGGTTTGGGTGGGGAAGATGTAGTTGATCCTAAATTGCAAGAAACAACCTTTATTCAACATACTTTTGGAGGTCAACTACGGTCAAAGGTGAAGATTCTCTCTTTCATTTCTTCAATTAGCAAAAAAAATAACTTTTTATATATTTTTTATCGGTTGACTAAAAAACAATTTTTTTTTGAATCCCAGGTCAAATGTCTGAGATGTCATCATGAATCGGATAGGTACGAAAACTTTATGGATCTTACACTAGAGATATTTGGGCGGGTTGAGTCTTTAGAAGATGCATTAGCCCAATTCACAAGCCCTGAAAATTTGGACGGAGAAAATATGTATCGATGTGGAAGGTTTGTTTTTATTCACATTCAAAATTGAATATATATTTATCGGTTATGTATGCCTTTTATAAACATTAAAAGTTATGATCTAATAAAGTATTTCATATTAAAGGTGTGCTACGTATGTTCGAGCACGGAAGCAATTGGCTATACAGGAGGCTCCAAATATTCTAACAATCGTATTAAAAAGATTTCAGGTAAACAAAATCAAATAAACAATGAATGCTAGTCTAATTCTTTATTGATTTTTTGGCATGACATTAACAGATTTTATGTTTTGGTTGTTATCAGGAGGGCAGTTATGGAAAGTTAAATAAATGTATTACTTATCCTGAAATGTTGGACATGATACCATTTATGACGGGAAAAGATGACATTCCTCCGTTGTACATGCTTTATGGTGTTGTGGTGCATTTAGACACAATGAATGCATCGTTTTCTGGTCACTATATATCGTATGTGAAAGACCTTCAAGGCAATTGGTCCAGAATAGATGATGCTCAGGTAACCAACCTCAACTGTGTAGCATATTTATTATTGGAATAACTTACTATCTGATCCAGATATTCAACTCACAGTAATCACTTTCAATACGAACTTCCAAACACCCCTAAGTACCATTATTCCATTTCTTGAATTGCAGGTTTACCAAGTGCCTTTGAGTCAAGT
Source organism: Chrysanthemum seticuspe (assembly GCA_019973895.1). Lineage (NCBI taxonomy): Eukaryota > Viridiplantae > Streptophyta > Magnoliopsida > Asterales > Asteraceae > Chrysanthemum > Chrysanthemum seticuspe. The sequence continues at coordinate 260,883,104 of BPTQ01000005.1, read as the reverse complement.
GATGTCAGAAGGTGCATACATATTATTTTACATGAGGTAAATAATCTCAAAGCAGTTTGCTACTCCATTTATTACTAGTTTGCTATTTAGCGGTGACAGTATTAACCCATTTTTCACGATTGGGTCAGTTCAGGTCATGGTCAAGTCTCACAAACTGTATCTTCAATGCATAAGACATCTAAATTCATTTTGTTCAAAATTTAGATTATTAATGTAATAATAATAATTTTGTAAACATGCTCTGTATACTAATTGTTTATAAAAATATACATATTATGGCACGAGTCTTTTTGGATCAACCCAACCCAACCTGACCTGTTCCCCAACTTGCCCAATGCGACCATTTATTTACTTGTACTAATGTCTTTGATGTTCTCAATTGAAAGTTATTAATGTTTCTTGTAGATCATCCCCGCGTCCCCCAAGAAGTCACACAGCAAAACCCTCCAAAGCTTCTGTCTTCTCAAAGTCAAAACCGCCAAAGTCAACCTCAGATCACCATCAAGAATCCACTAATTTCAATGGGAACCGTCACCATTACACAAAACCATCAAATGTAGACTTTTCAGACGCTGCATCTAGTGACTGGTCAATATTCACAAGTTCAGATGACGCATCTTTCACAACTGAAAGCACCCGTGACTCATTCAGCACCGTTGATTATACTGATAACAACGCTGATCCATTTTCTTCGATCTTTAACACCCTTTACACTCCTCACGATTACCACTCGCGTAACACAGTCTCGTGTAACAGAGTTTCAAGAAGTAGGCCTCACACAAGATTCATGGAGGAAGAGGAGGAGAAAAGGTCTGTTTTGAGATCTTATGAAGCAAGTAACCCGCCTTACAGATTATCCTAACACCGAAAAGGCTAATTGTTCTTCAAATGAAGCTTTTTCTTGTAGTAGTAGTGGTAGCAGCATTATTGTGGTTTATACAGATAGATGGTATGTAGAAGTTGTTTGAATTGTTGAAAGATTTTGGAATAGTGGTAGGAATTGGTGCCTCAAAATTTTCCAATTGTTATGTACATGAGGCACTGGAATTTTAGCGTTATTTCCATTGTATTGAAGTTGGTAATATTAGTATCATTAATTCTTCTGAATCTTGAGATAAAGATTTTTATACCCACAGATTGGTCAGAGCGTGAATTTACATATATGGAGAATGATCCGTGCAGGGATCAAGCGTGTTGCTGCCTGGAAGATGAGTGCAACTCGGATCATCTCCCCTAAATGGTCCACAGTAAGCTTGAAATTAGTTATATAGCTTACCACTATTTCTATGATCAACATGGCCCCGTATAGGTTTTGTTTTAGATTTCTTTTTTGCCAAAAAAGGATCGGCATCAAAAAAATATATCCTAGTATAGTTTATTCTGGTTAGGTGAAACGTACTTTTGCGATGTTCGACATCACAAGCAAGAGTTCAAAGGTACAATGCATGATATAGTGCAAACTGTAACACTAGTTCTTGACAAGGCATGAATAAAACGATTACTGAATAAGCTATAACTTTGAGACTGTTGTCACGGACAGGGTTAAACTGCAATTGCATAAAAAAAGCTTGAGATGTTACACTTAATTTTACTCATCTGAACTCTCTACTTCTTATACTCCTTATGTGGTAAATAATAATATCTACTACAAATTTCGTCACAAACCATTTTATTTAGAAAATAGTACGGCTGAGTATATGCAACAATAGACATTACAAATGTTCATCATCAGTATCAAATACATGTCTATGGTTTTGCTCATGACAAATTCATCACTATTTGTGCCAACGCCTTATTCTCCTTACCCGCTGATTGTCATCTCTCTCCCTTCGGTTTTTTTACATATCAAACTTGAACCAAATCTCATTGACTCTGTTGTCAAACTCGAATGGAGAATTGTACTGTGCAACAGTGTATACTGTCGTGATCTCACCAGCATGACTTTTCTTTATAGCATCCGACCAAATGGTGCCCGAGAGACTGGTTGACAAGGCTGCAGCTTCAACACCGACATCCGAGTCCTTAACAAATCCACCAAATTGTCGTACTGCCACGTAAGTAGGTCCCCATTTTTGGACAGTGATTCCGGTTGCTGGAGGTGGATTAGCTTGGTTCTTTTTCGGGACATAGAAACTCACTACAAATGAAGACTCACAAAAGGGTCCGTCGCTTGGGACAATCTCGGTTAGAACTGGAGCTGTCATTTCTATTTGCTGTTTGTAGTCGTTTTGCCCTTGGATGTAGTTGAATAACCTAGATCCAACAAACTAATCATAAGTCGTGACTATAAAACTAATCATCACCTTTTTTCCCCACAATTTGAGTAGTCTCTTAATTTACTGATATTAGGATCACACAAGTGAAGTTTAACGGTGAAACATGTCATTTACGGGTTGCTGGGAATTGCATATTTAAGTGCTTAATAACTTGTTGCGTATTAGTGTATTACTCATACATAACCATCTTTTTGTGTAGCTTCAGATCATTGCTAAGTGGTTATTGGCTAATAACAATTTCATAAAAGGATCACTTAAATTAAGCACACAGGGAGTTGCTTATTATAGAGAATATTGGGATTGCGTTTTGGACAATATTTAATAATTGGCAAACCATTTAAAAGAACTGAATATCTGCGTTTCTTAGAGAAAACAAACTTTCGCAAACACATAATCTCTTTTGAAAACGCAATCCCAAACACCCCTTAAAATGCCAATAAGCCATAAGCATAAGCCAAAAATGGACTAACGCAATCGCCATTAAGACGTACATTAGTCACAAACCTCTTAAACAAATCACTTAGTGATGAGTTCCATGGCTGTTTATCACTATAACTACCTAAATGATAAACGCGGTCATCACATTATATAAATTTACTGACACATATGAGTTAATAAAACATTTAATCTGGTAAACAACTATGCTAGTCTACTACTCACACAAAAAATAAGTTCTAAAACTATCTTGCACATGTAGCGGACACTTATTATAAAACGTAAACAATAACATGTTTATTACTCCCTCCGTCCCAAATTTATTGTCCACGATTCTTTGTGGTTTGTAAATTAATTGTTGCTACTAAAAGTAGAAAAAAGTAGAAAGGAAATTTTGATCGGGTTTACTATATTTCCCTCATTTGAGGTTATTATTCCAAACTTTAAAGAAAAAATAGTTAATTACTGTAGTTAAGATTAGAACTATCATTCTACAAAAGGTAAGATAGAGAAAGTTGTAATAATTATGTTTTATTAAAGGGGGAATTGCATATATACCCGCTAAAACTTAAAAACTTGCATATTTCCTCATAATACAAGTTTTTATTGCATGATGTACAATGCATTTTAAGCATGTTTTGGGTATATATGCAAATATGCAAGTTTTAGTGGGTATATATGCAATTGACCTTTATTAAACTCAGTTTTTTTTTTTTTTTTTTTTTTTTTTTTTGACAAATTATTTTAGGACGAGGGAGTAATGGAAATAGGGGGTGTTTGTTAAAGCTTATATGTGGGCTTATTAGCCTATTTGATTTCGGCTTATATTTCGTAAGCCCCAAATTTCTGGCTTATTTTGAGACTTATGAGCTTATCCACTTTATCGTATTATAATAAACTTATATTAGGCCACAAGTCTCAAAATAACTTATATAAGCCCACAAGTCTCAAAATAAGCCGAAAATTCGGGGTTATAAAATATAAGCCGAAATACAAATAAGCTCATAAGCCACGTATAAGCTTAACAAACACCCCTAGGTGTTAGACAACGCAGTTTAAAACTTATTTTATCACACAGTAAAATAGTTATGTGGACACATAACAATAGTATATTTCTAACCCAAATGAATGAAAGGAAGATAACATACTGTAGGAAACCGGTACGAGTGCCATCAACGAAGGAAATATCATCTATAGGCGCAGTAGTAGCCCACATGCTAGAATTATAAACACGTATCTCGTACCCATCACCAGACTCGACAACATCGTACGTTGGACACTCTATACGGCTACACTGTGCTGGAAACCCGACAGATACGGTTTCTTTAGTTGTCAATGTTCCTGACTTAAGGTTGGATAGTAATGTTAGCAGCATTGATACCTTGAACATGTTGTAAAATGCCATTTTTTGGTTTTTGTTTTGGTAAATGATGAGTTAAAGTGAGTACATGTAGTATAAATGGTGAAATGATAATGTAGTATGGCCACACGTTTGAGGATTGATTAATGGGGTTATTTCTGCTACGTGTAGATAGTTCTTCCTGTTATCTATGGGCCGTCGTTTAGTAGGTTTGGGCTTGCTTTGGACCATTAGAACTAAAGAGTCGACTAGTAGAGTCAAAACAATTGCTTTCTGTTCCCAGTTTATCTTCGGGAGAGAAATGGAAAGATTTGGAATGTTAATAAAAAGAAAATCGTGTTATTGAGATTTTTTTAGAAGAGGAGAACAAAGTAAATAATAAGGGTGCGTTTAGTTGGAGAACAAATTCTCTTATTTTCTATCTCTAGTTTTGTAAAAATTTGGAAGGAGAATTAATATTCACAAAACACTTGAAAATATAGAAAACGCGTTTAGTTGATGTTTTTATTTTCTGTTTTGAAAAAAGGGAGGGAGGGTTGAGGGTTACAAAGGAAAACAAAGAAAACAACTAAAATTTGTTTTGTAATTTTCCTTGTTAAGTTAGGAAATAGAGGATTTGTGTTTTGCAAAACATTTTGTTGAAAAACGTTGATTTGAATGCAATCTCTGTTTTCCTTGTTTTTCACAAAATATTTTGTGGAAAACAAGGGTGTTTTCCCTCAACTAAACGCAACCTAATAATCTTCTTTTTAAATTAAAATGATTTGAAGTGAAAATGCTTTTTTTTTTTTTTTTTTTTTTTTTTTTTAACTTGAGAACACAAGATTATTTTTTTTCCTCTCTTATTTCTTTCTTTCTTTTTCCCCTCTCCATTTCCTCTTTTTCTGTTTTATACTCCGGAACAGAGTGTTAGGTATTAACATTTTTACGAGGGGTGTTGACTGCTGATTTGAGCTTGCTTGCCCGGGTTATTTTTATTTTTTAATTTTTTTAGAACGACAATTTTAATTATCTCATAGCATTTATATCACAAATTATCTCACATATCTTAAACATGACTTGAACCCACAACCATTTGGTTGGGAAACTTCTCACACAACACGAAATACCATTTTCCGGGTTATTAACTTATTGAGACATTAGTAAGCTTATTTATTTTAATTTATACGCTAATTAACTTAAAGTTATGAACTTTTGTAACCAATAAGGTCAAATTCACAAGCCTTAAAAATTGAGTTTTCAACAAACGCCTCTGACAGTTTATGAATACTTTGATTGCAACATAATGTTGCTAAATAAGTAAAGGTAGAAATTTGTATTTACCAAGTAAGTAAAAGGTTGTTATCATCCAACTCCCCACTCGAACACAAGTAACCTGTCTCTTAAGTTCGCCAAATGGTTCTAAACAATCAACATAGGTCATTTAACCCTTAATAGTATTACGCGATTTACCTCTCACATGTTAGTCATGCAACTGATGAGTTTCAGATATAGCATAAATGTTTTCAGCTAAGTTTATAAAGTATAAACGATGGCCCTAATAACCAAATACAAACTCAATCCAATCAAATAAAAAAATTAATGTTTTGATTTTTGGCTTAGTTCTGAAAATCAAAATGCGAATAAAAAAGTCGTGTTCAAACCAAAAATCTAACATTCCATTATTTTTAGGTCAGTAATGTCATATTTACTAAAATATAAGGTCCTAGACTAATACTTCGAATAACTTGAGGGTGAATTAAGACAAAATCTACCTAGCTTAAACCCTAAATCATTTTGACCTTCTTTTTAAGAAGCACAACATTGATGCAGTTTAATGTGTTGTAATGTCATGGTTTCATTCACATTATGCAAATGGGTAATGTTTTATTAGTTTAGTTTGTTCTTTTAACAAATCATATGTAGTTTTGAATGGTAACCAAATTAGTAGTATATGTTAGAAAAGAAATGACAATGAGGATGAAAGGTTAATGATTCTGTGCCTATTATTTGATTTATTATTGCCCGGCTTATTAACCGCAGGCGGTTTTATATCGTATGGCTTGATTTGATTATATAATAATAATCCTTACTCATCTGAGTCTTTTAGGAACAACCCTTTATTTTTAGAGTGCTTATCTGCTTATTGTGTTTGTTTTGAGTGTTTGGATAAGCAAACTGCTTATGATTATCTGCTTATTTGAGGTTAATTTATGCGGATTGGGAGTTACTTTTTCAAATTGCTTGTTTGGTTATTTTAAATTATAAATAAGCACGCTTTGTTGCGGAGTTCTAATGGGATTCGTTTTGTTATGGCAAAAGCATATGCAAACACTATTTTCTGCATTGTGTTTTGTTACATTTGATTATTTGATTCTGCTTATCTAAATTTGCATAAGCAGAATTAGTTTCGATCATATTTGCAGAAACAGAAAGCATTTTTTATATAAGAACATGACTTTAATCTATGGCAGAATGGAAGATGATGAAATATAGCAGGTACTTACGAGGTGTCATAGCTTTAGATGCTCTCCTGGTGCAGCCGTTGTAGTTGTGCCGAGAGCGTCTTAGCTGTATGCCAAATGATTATTTATGAATTGCTTGCTGATTCCTTTCTGTCAAATGTTGTATAAGGCTTCATCATGAGTTTTATGTGGCAAAAGATACAAATATAGATTCTTGAACGTTGAAATCAAACTATCATATGTTTACGGGGTGTTTGGGATTGCTAATTTTATCTGCTTTTCTTCTTATCGGCTTATTTTTAGGCAGAAACAAGCTAAAAACTGCTTCAGCTTATCTGCTTATTTTGAGGTAAAATAAGCAGGTATGGAGTTGCTTACTCCAAAGTGCTTATTTGAGATGAAACTAAGAGTATTGTTGTATTTTTTTTTTATTATTATTATATTTTTTTTGTGCTAATTAAGCAAATTCAAACACCATTTCGTAAAGTCCTTATTTTGAAGCAGTTTATAAGTGCTTATCTATATGTAAAAGCGTAAGCAGAAAAACAAGCAATCCCAAACACCCTCGTATTACTGCCCATCTTTCAGCTGCAGGCGGTATTAAATCATATGGCCAGATCTGATGATATATCCTTACTCATCAGAGTCTTCTAGGGATGTTTGAGATTGCTTATTGAATCTGCTTTATTGCGTTTTGATATGTCAGATAAACATTTTTGAGTGTTTGGATAGGTGGACTGCTTATGATGATTGCTATTCTGCTTATTTGAGGGTGAAAAAAGCGGTTTGGGAGTTGCTTACTTGATTATTTTACATTTTAAATAAGAAAAGTTGGCAAACAATCTTTTCTGGGTAAAGGCTTTAAAAATGGTTAAGAGTTACTCTTGCCCAAGCACGCATCCGGTGCTTTAGTGCTGGTATGATGTTACCCGAAAATTGCCAAACAGATGTTTGGGTTATTGCGTTTTGTTAGCAGAAGCAATTCAAACACTTCTGCAATATGCTTTGTTACATTTGATTATCTGATTCTACTTTCATAAAGCTATTAAAGCATAAACAACTTCAATAAGCAATCACAATTTTTATTTGGGGCAAGAAAAAAGTCTTCAAATTTATGGCAGAATGGAAGATGATGAAAAATAGCAGGTACTTATGAGGTGTCGTAGCTTTAGATGTTCTCCTGGTGCAGCTGTTGTAGTTGTGCCGAGAACGTCTGAGTGGTATGCCAAATGATTATATATCAATTGCTTGCTGATTCCCTTCTGTCAATAGTAACATATGACTTCATCATAATTTTATGTGGTAAAAAGGATGAGGTTTTCTCTGCCCAGGTTACCGGGAGGGCAAGCTTTTTTGACTCAGTTGTACGCGGCCTCACTGGTTAATCCCGTGACCGTTTTGGACCCTTCTCTGGCCACCCCCAAATGCACACACCTAGCAAGATTTGAACCCTTGACCTCTTGTGAGGAAACCAATGACCTTATCACTAGACCATTTGGCGGTGGTTATAAAAAAAAAAAAAAAAAAAAAGTAACGCCCAATGCCGTCTTCCACGGGTTATGGGTACCCAATACCGTTTTCGGTGTATGGGGGAGGTTAAGATGTAGACAGCCTTACCCCTACCTAAGGTAGAGAGGCTGCTTCCAGTTCTACCAAAGGTAGAAAGGACCTCTGGCCTTTTGTAGGGAGTGAGGATCGAACCCTTGACCTCTCGGTTGAGAGGCAAGGGGTTTTCCAACTTGCCACAGGCGATTTTGAATCATATGGCATATGGGTAGATGTAATGACATATCCTTATTCATCTGAGTCTTCGAGGGGTGTTTGCATTTGATACGGAAGATAAGCAGTTTTGACTTTGAGTGTTTTGATTTACACAAACTGCTTATATTATCTGTGCTTATGTGAAGGGAAAATAAGTGGTTTTAGAGTTACTTTTTTAAAGTGCTTATTGATCATTGAAAGCAGAATTGTCGAGCAATCTTTAAGGGTGCAAGGCGGGTCACTCATCCTATTCCTACTCTATTCCAAGCATGCTTAACTGCCAAACAATCATACATGTGATGTTTGGGTTATTGCGATTTGTTAAAATCGATTACCTGATTCTGCTTATCTCAAAAAGCAAAAGCAGCTTTAATCAGCAATCATAATGAAAATCTGGGTGCTTACGAGTTTGGAAACTTAGGATCAGAAGAAACGAGAAGTGTGTCATTTTTTTCATAGGTTAAAGCCTTGACAGAATGGAAGATGATGAATTATAGCAGGTACTTACGAGGTCTCATAGCTTTAGATGTTCTCCTGGTGCAGCCATTGTAGTTGTGCCGAGAGTGTCTGAGTTGTATGCCAAATGATTATATATCAATGCTTGCTGATTCCCTTCTGTCAAATAAACGTAATGCTTAATCACGAATTTTGTACCACAATAAAAGTCAATTTCAAAGTGTGTATGTCCAAATCAAACATTCTGTATGGTCTCTTTTGTTTTACTGTTTCAATCTCTACTACATTATATAGATTACTATAATCACGCCTCTTTTTCCATTAATGGCCAGAACATTTCTTATTGATTTTTACAGGAGACAAGATCTCATTTCACACATTGTTGAGCGGAATTTGTAAAATATCTTGGAGATTACAGTTGGTGGCACTTAACTTGGAGATTACATTGGTTCAAAGTGAAGTGTGATCTCGGGTCGTTGCTTCTTCAAATTGTTACCAGTTTGGATGATGGTACCTCTTCAAGGCCTAAAACGTGGTAAAGCAAGTACTTTCTTTATTTTGGTTCATTATGTACATTCCTTATTTTGATGAATCAGTATACTGGCGGTGACAAGAAAAGGTCTTGTATTTAGACACGTATTAAATTTTTAATTTTTTATTAGGTCGATTAGAGAACATGTAGAGCTCAAAGTTAGCCATATAATATTCGATGTCAACTGACATAACTACCTTAAATTAATCTTAGAAGTCAAATGACATAACTCCAAGCAACTTGATGATATTAAAAAGATAACAAGGCAACATTTTATGTATTTAGTTGAAAATGAACACACCTGATATTGTTCTCATGACTGCCGGTCTTGTTGGTGCAGCACTGATTATCTTGTTGATTTGGTGTACTATATGTTATTATTATCTTGTTGATTTGGCATATGGAAACTGATCCTTACACAATAGAAGTATTGGGATTAGCGATGCTGCTGCTTCTGTAGCTGCGGCTGTTGATGTTATTGGTGGTGGATGCGGTGATTATGGAGGCTGTGGAGTTTGAGGTTTAATCAATATCTTTTTCCGAAAGAAGCTACAACGGTTTAATGAATGTTCTCTTTCAATCATTATGACAGTCCTCATGTATACAATGTGTGAAATGTGTTTTTTTTTCTTTCTTCATGTACAGTGTTCTGATTGTAGAATAACGATGATGATTAATGAAACAAAAAATGCATTTGCTTCTATTTTAAGCAATCTCATTGTAGAGTAACAATGATCGAGCTTTAATCGATACCAAGTATGTAGCTTCACTTTGACAGAGTTCAGCAGATGATCTCTAAACATAAAGTACTAGAAACCCAAAAGTCAACCTTAAAATTCTCTTCACGCTTGCATTAAATATTGTTTTCAGGATATTGAGATTCGTAGCTATCCCCAAAATAACATATCATGTCTAGTTGATTAGTTCAATTCAAAACTTTCCGACTTTATGAATCACAATTGGACTTCATATATTAGATAAGTAATGTGTTAATGACAACTGATCAGATTTTACTATGCAGTTCATGGGAGGGCCAAAACTTGGATATTTGTTTGGGAGGGGCGGAGCCTGTATGTGATGAACTAGTTGGATATTTGTTATCAAAGTGTGTGTCGAAATCAACATTCAGTATGGTCTCTTTTGTTTTACTGTTTCAAATGCTGCTACATTATTATAGATTATTATAATCACGCTATTTTTTTTTCATTAATGGCCAGAACAATTCTTATTGATTTTTACAGGAGAAAAGAGCTCTAAAAACATTGATGAGCATAATGGGTACGACCCGTAAAAAAATCTTGGAGACTGTATTTTCTGGCACTTATCTTAACCCTATCTATACATCGGTTCAAAGTGAATGTGATCTGAGGGTTTGTTTGTTGCTTCTTCAAAACTGTTACAGCTTTGGATGGTACTTGCCCTTCAAGGCCCAAAAAACGTGGTAAACGACGTACTTTCCTAACTTTGTTTCATTTCATACATTCATTATTTTCAAGAAATAGTAGTATCGATGACAAGAAAAGGTCTTGTAATTAAACATGTATTTAACTATGAACTTTTTATTAGGTCGATTAGAGAATACATAGAGCTCAAAATTAGCCATATAATATTTGTAGTCAACTGACATAACCAAAATCCAAGCAACCTAAATTTAATCAACTTACAAGATAATCTATATTTGTAGCCCCAAAATCCAAGCAACCTAATAATAAAAAGGATAACAAGGCAACATTTTAATGTATTCAGAGAAAAATGAACACAACTGGTTCTGTTCTCATGATCGTAGGTCTTGTTGCAGGTCTTTTTGCAGTAGGTCTTGTTGCTGCAGCACTGATGTTTTTGTGTACTAAATGTTGTGGCACAAAAGAAGAATTAGGAAATGCAGTTGCTGCCGCTTCTGAAGCTATTGGTGGTGGTGGAGATGAGGGCGATGGAGGTGGATGCGGTGGTTGTGGAGGCTGTGGAGGTTGATTAAGGTTTAATCACTTTTTTGTTCCAGAAAGAAGCTACACTAATTTGATGAATGGTCTCGTTCAATCAATATGAAAGTCGTCTCAGTGAATACGATGTGTGAAATGTGTCTTTTTTCTTTTTCTTTTTTCTTGTACAGTGTTTTGATTGTAAATATACATAGTGATGGTGAATCATGGAAGAAGGAATGCACTTCTTACAGTTTCAAGCAATCTCATTTGCCACAAGTACTCTTTATTCTTTACACCAGATATGTAGCTTCACTTTGACGGTTCTTCAACGGATGATCCCAGAAACATGGAATTTGTTTATGTGTTTATTAGACATGACTTTAGTAGGAGAAACCTAAAAGTCAACTTTAAAAATTCTGCTCAGGATATTATAATTTGTAGGCTTGTAGCTATTCCGATAGATCATGTCTTATCTAGTTGGTTGTGACTTGGTGTAATTCAAAACTTTCTTCCTTCGTCTATCACAATTTGACAATTGGATATATGATAAAATTTTATGTCTCTTGTGAGCTGCGTAATAGTTCATGGATCAATTGGTAGTGGCGGAACTTGCATTATTCTTGGGAGGGTGGTTGTTTTTTTTGTAGGGGCTGAATCTATATGTGATGAACTTGTGTGAGAAATAGAATAAGAGGAAAACCGAAACAGAGGAACATCCAGGTTACACGTATCACAGGGGAGGAAAATCGAAACAAGGGATGGGAGGAGAAAGGGCAGATTTGGCACTACAAACGTAAAACACATCGTGTAAATCGGATTGACAATTTTCTTAACTGGCAGAGGGGGGACGGAAAAGGTATTTGGCCAGTTAACTCGGTTTGACTAGAGCTACTTACCATAGTCCATATGAATTCATTTGGCTACCATATCCTCATCTCAGGCAGACTAGAACTGTCAATGATAGAAGGGTTAATGGTCTGAAAAATACATCAACTTGCCACGTTTTACTATTGTGACAATAAACTCTTAATTTTCCTATTAAAACAAAAAACTTTCTTAATGACCCTTATTGTAACCAAAAAAGTTTCTTAATGACCCTTATTGTAACCAAATTTCTTAATGACCCTTATTAAAACAAAAAATCCACAAAATCATGTTTCTTAAGCATGATAAGGGAATGAGAGCTTAAAAATAAGCTCGTAGACACAAGTTCTTGCCACGTTTTACAGCCCGTAGACACAAGTTCAGGTAAATTGGTTTACATGGACTCGAATAAAAAATCCGCACAATCACGTTTCTTAACGACCCTTATTTTATCAACTGCTATCATTTTACTTATCATTGTCATTTTAAATTTACATGTAATTTCCAATTTCAGTTAAATGCAATTTTATTTTGTTTATGCAATTTTCCTGCTACATTCTTAGTTTTTTTTTTTTTTTTTTTTTTTTTTTTTTTTTTTTTTTTTTTTTTTTTTCGGTCTCAAATCCTTGTTACTCTTCTGATTAAATTGTTGTTATAAACCTGTATAAGTTCTTTTGAGCTTTTGTTTCAGTTTGCAAATCAGTTTTTACAAGTTACAAAGCCTAAACTTAATTTTCAAAATTCAGTTTTGCCCCAAAAGGGGTGTTTGGAACAGTTTGTTTGTGGTTCAAAATTCGTTCTTGACCCATGTTTGGGTCAAAATAAGTTAGCTTACTCTCAAATCAGTTTAATATTTAGTTTCATAATCTCTTATAATAGTTTTAGATACACAATTACTTATTGGAAATGTCATGAAAATTTGGCAAGTCTGTCTAACAGACCCAACTGTCACTTTTTGAGCTTAAATTTAGATAGGTTATAATTAGATTTAGGAGTTAATTTTTAGTTTACAATAAGTTAGATGTATGAACATGATCTTTTTGAGCTTAATATACAATTTGGAAAGCATTTGACAGCCGATTTATAAGCTGCAAATGCCCCCCTTAGTTCCCTTTGGTTCTGTCACAGCAGGCAAACACCTCTTTACAGCTTATTATTAAGCTGTTAGAGGGGGCCAAATTTCCCCATTTTTGATTTTTTAGATTCCTTATAGTGCTAAATATATATGTCTTCACTTACTTTTTAGTTTAGAAGCTTTTAGAGCTTATTTTTAAGCTCTCATCCCCTTATCATGCTTGTTTCTACCAATATATATTTAACTTAGTGCATCTTTGTGTCTACGGGCTGTAAAACGTGGCAAGAACTTGTGTCTACGAGCTTATTTTTAAGCTCTCATCCCCTTATCATGCTTAAGAAATGTGATTTTGCGGATTTTTTGTTTTAATAAATTTGGTTACAATAAAGGTTATTAAGAAACTTTTTTGGTTACAATAAGGGTCATTAAGAAAGTTTTTTGTTTTAATAGGAAAATTAAGAGTTTATTGTCACAATAGTAAAACGTGGCAAGTTGATGTATTTTTCAGACCATTAACCCATGATAGAACCAAAAATAATAGCAACAAAATATGTCTTATCTGCAAACATGCAATCTTGTTACTGTATTTCACATAGATATAAATTGAAATGCATACGTGACACAACATACTTGAAACACGGTGTAGAGAGAATGTATGTGAAGTGCATATGAAAAGTGATAGAAATCTCTTAGCACTTCGGTTTACCATGATTTATACATCGTTTCTAAGTTAAGTGTGATCCTGGGACGTGGAATTTGTTTGTTGCTTCATTAAGAATTGGATGGTAGAAGTCAACTGACATAACTATTCAATTCCTAAGATAGAGTCAACTAACATAACTACGTACCCGGTACCCTGAAGATAAATGAACTCTTAATATTCTTAGCATTTCTCCTTCATTTCAACTGCTTGACAAAGTCTTCGTTGTATTAGATTTATTTACAGTATTTATTTATTTTATTTTTATTTTTTTAGGTCTACTGGACAACATATAGGGTTAGAATGAACCATATAATATTAGAAGTCTACTCAAATAACTCTCTGAAAGATAAATTAATTCATAAGATAACCAAATGATTGTAGTATATAGGATAACAAGCCAGCATTTTATGTTCATATATTTAGAGAGAGATGGACTTAGGTGGTATCATTCTCCTATTTTTTATATTAACTGTGATTCTCTTGGTCGTGTGTTTTTGTAGTTGTAAGGAAACCGATCCATCCACCGAAAAAGAATTGGGAATGACAGAACTTGCTGCTTCTGCAGCTGCAACGGCTGCAGTCGTTAGTGCTATCAGTGACACTGGATGTGATGGTGGTGGATGCGGTGGTTGTGGAGGTTGTGGAGGATGATAAAGGTTTAATCACTCTCTTCTTCGAGCAAGAAGCTACTACGGTTTAATAAAGGGTCTTTTCAATCATCATGACAGACGACAGTCATCTCAATGTATTACGTTGTTTGAAATGTGTTTTTTACTTCTTGTACAAATGTTTAAATGCAAATATATATATGATTATTTGATCTTTTTTTGTTTTCTGTTTTATTGAACTGAAACTTATTTACACATCCAAATAATTAGTGTTGAATAAGCAAATCTCAAACTAATTATATAGTGATCAAATAATCATTCACTCAAAATTGATTATCTGTCGATTTGGAATGTCATGACTAATAACTGATACCAGAACGTAATCTTAAACACCCCCTCAGTAGTACTACAAACTTCTAAAAAAGCTTGAGTTAATACAATGTGTTTGCTATATTTGTACAACTCGTTTCATCTTCTATATTTATTTACAACGGTCTACGAAAGAACTATACCACACAAGAAGATCACATGAATGGTTAGCTTCCTCGAATAGAGTCTTTCATTTGCTTGTGTATCGCAACACCATGTCTAATCATATTATAGGAGTGACAAGAAAATGCATCGTTGCTAAACTTCCCAAAATTTAGCACAGTTGACTATAGCCGATTGATCAATTCAAATAAGTTTTCCTAGCATGTGTTCTTCATTTCCACCCCTTTGATAGAGGTCTCCCCCTATTGCATTTTATTAGGTCCGTTAGAGAACATATAAGGCTCAAATTAGCTATATCATACCAAAAGTCAACTGATAAAACTCCTGAATAGAAATCAACTCTTAAGATAATCTATGTTTGCAGCCCAACCTCCAAGCAACATCATACTATATAAATAGATATTAGATAACAAGGCGACATTTTATTCTCTTGTATTTAGAAAAAGATGGACAGCGGAACTATTTTCCTTATCATATTCTTCGGTTTTATATATGGGTTTGGTGGCTTTATTTGGCTCTGTAATGTCTGTAATGAGTGTATGAAAAAGAAAACCAAAGTTCCAACTACTATGCTTGCAGGAGCTGTAGCTGCTGTGGTTGTTAGTGCTGATGGTGGCGGTGGATGTGGTGGTGGTGGGGATGGAGGAGATGACGGTGGTGGTTGTGAATGTGGTGGTTGTGAATGCGGTGGCGGCTGTGGATGTGGAGGTTGATTAAGGTTTGTA
This sequence comes from Chrysanthemum seticuspe, assembly GCA_019973895.1. Taxonomy (NCBI): domain Eukaryota; kingdom Viridiplantae; phylum Streptophyta; class Magnoliopsida; order Asterales; family Asteraceae; genus Chrysanthemum; species Chrysanthemum seticuspe. The sequence continues at coordinate 260,867,451 of BPTQ01000005.1, read as the reverse complement.
TCATTCGCTTTGTCCAGAAAGAAGCTACCAAGGTTTTATAAAAGGTACATTATTAGGACAGTCGTGTCAAAGTATAATGTGCGTGAGATTTGCTTTTTGCTTTTGTTCTTGTACATGTAGAATCGTTTCACAGGTTTATTTCCATAATCGAATTATGAACAAGGCACAAGAATTGACAAGAGATGATTCTTTATTTACTAAACAACATGGTTACATTGTTTATACAAGACACATCCTAAACATTTACATGTACTAATCTATTTATAGGTTTCCAACATGTTCTTGTGAACCATCGTGACCCTTTGGTTTGTAACCGAATTCTGTAACTAATAACTAACTAACTTCTATAACCGCCATAACTATAAAACGGTTATTAACTATCTAACGTACAATTTCAGCCCTTTGGCTTTCGTTTTTATGCTTAACAAGACTTATGCAATTACAAGGTCCAACATTTTCCCCCCTAATTGTTTAAATCTTGTTCTCCGAATCTTCATGCTCTTCTCCGCGTTAGTATCACCAAATTCCAACAACTTGTTGCTTTTCATTCGATATTCACCCAAGTTGTTTGTTGCCTCGTTGTTGTTGTGTTTATTTCAAACCAATTCGCAAATCCACAAAATGTTCTCGGCTTCCTTATTATTTTGTGTCGAATTGTTTCTACTCAGAACCAACGAGTTCTCCTTTTTCTTCCTTTTTTGGTTTTACTAACTTTTCTTCACGTTGGCGTTCCCCTTTTTGTGTTGACTTGAATTCCTTTCTCCACAACCGTGTCTTGAACTCTTCTTGTTCTTGGTTTTCTGCCAAACAATCAAATAATGTTTGTTGTTGTTGTTTCTTTTATCTTGAATTCCAAGTCTCTTTCCACACAAAATACTTCAATATTTCTCTCGGTATCCTTCCAAAACAAACGAGTGTTTGTTTCTCTTCTTGTTGCGTTATATAGCAAACAAGGTTTCCCTGCTTCTTTGTTGTCGTGTGATATAGATCACCAACAGAGGTTCTCGTGACAAATCTGTTGTTCATTCCATCTTCATGTAATCCATCTATCTCTGCATTATCCTTCTGGCCTTGTGGGTCCCTGGCTTCTGCAATTTTGCTGCTTTCTCCCACTTATGTTGGCTTTTCATCCCAAGGCACTTTTGCAGTCTCATGGTATACAACTATCAAATCAATGAACTTCCTGTAGCAATCTCTTATTGCTTCCTCTTCACCATCTGTCAAGCCTTGTAAACTTGCAATGGTCTTCCATTTGTCACTGGTTTTCCATTTGTCACCGAGTCTCTTCCGTTCCCAACGTGTTTCCCTTGGTGTCTTTTCCCTCGTTTGATCTTGATGATCAAAACTTGAATCAAACTCTTGTAATCTTCAATCCCTTGTTTCTGATGTCACTTCCCAGGTTTGAACCTTTGGCTCTTGATACCAATGTAGAATCGTTTCACAGGTTTATTTCCATAATCGAATTATGAACAAGGCACAAGAATTGACAAGAGATGATTCTTTATTTACAAAACAACATGGTTACATTGTTTATACAAGACACATCCTAAACATTTACATGTACTAATCTGTCACAATTCTCAATTTTCGGTCATTTCTCAAACTCAATATTCATCATTTCATATCGGTTCGTGCATGGTTTTGCATTTTACATTAAACGTTTATTTTCTTATTAAATAAACGCTATCGCGTAAAGATTATTTTGAATATTGATCCGACACTTCCAAAAATATTCCTAATATATTTTTATACTCATTTTAAGACTATAAAAATTATATTATTAGTTACCCGATGTTTTCAATTTATTTTGTATATAAATTGTTAAGTATAAATAATTACGACGGTTTTCGTAAATTCTACACGATAATTATTATTTCACTCAGTTCTTGTAAGAAATGTATTTTCATAATTTTTATGACTTCAATACAATCTATTTTGTTCCGTTAAAATTTATTTTTAACTAACGCTACCCTAAAAGCTCAAATATATACACAAGTTACTAACTATCCTTAAGTAACTACACTTTACTTATACATGTAAATACTTAACAAGAATAAAATGCATCTAGTCTTTTTTTTTTTCTATATATGTCGACACAAAGGGATGACACATCTTTTTTTGGTACAAAATATCTAAGGTTTACCAAAATATTTGCCTACTTCTATTATATACTAATTTATAAAACATAGTTAGCTTAATATCCAAGGTGAAAAAAAAGATCTACTCTCTCATTTCTTCCTCATGAGAACCGGCCAACCCAAGGGATCAAGAAGAAATCCATAATTTTTCATGCTACAAGTATTTACAAGATCCATTTTTGTGTTCTAGTTAAGGTTTAGGATTAAACCTTGAAGATTAATAAGGTTTTCATCATTTTCTTTCACATAATCATTCAAGTAAGCATTTCATGTTCACTTTCATCTTTCATATTCATATCATGTTCTTTTTATCATGCTTGAGAAAAATATGCAAGTCATATGGATAGCTATACCACTTTAAATGTTTTTAAATGTTATATATATATATATTTATGTCATCCTATAATTACTCCTTGGAATATATCACTTTTAGTGATGTTTAGGAACCCATGACACCCTAAGAAGGTGTATGGTAGGATTAGAATAGCTTCGGAGTTGGTTTGAATTGGTTGAAATAGGTTTGGCGTGAGAAAAACTCCTTTCGACAAATTTAATTAAGGGTCTGTCCATATTTTTTAATTCTGGAAATTTCGACAGTGAATAAAAATTATTGGGCTAGATATTTAGAAAATACACTTTAAAACGAAAACGTGGCCGCTTGAATGGGTTAAAACGGAGTTATAACGAAGAAGTTATGCTATTTACAAGTTAGACGACGAAAACTATTTGTTTCAGAAAATTCAGCATGTATTCTTAACTTTTTACGAGTAAAAAATGAGTCTTAAGCGTTATAAAATGTGTCGACTTATCAAAAATATATTAGTATACTTTAATACGAAGCTAAGGACATATAAAACGTAGAAAACGGACTTGTAACGATTAAATTATACACGTTTACACAAAGTTGTCGTAACTTTATTATATAAGAAAAACTAATATATTTCTATTAGACAAATATTACGGCTACAAAGGACCATGTTGAGGGTCGTTTTTAACATTGACTTAGTACTTTTTATAACGTGATTTCTTCTAGTAAAAGTAAGTTCGCCAAGCATATTTTCCAAAATGTCCAACCGTTCGTCAAGCGGAGTTGTAACGAGTAAAATACGGTCACTCAAACTTTGCCGAAAGTTACCTTAAACAATATTTTGGACAGAAGTACCCTACTTTACCTATATTTTTCTCCATGATCGAGACCTCTATGATGAAAACATAAATGCTAAAACTTTGAGATAATGATACAAGCTTCCCAAAACCGTTGAGTTTTTTTCCTAACACTCGATGTGCACCATTTTACGACTAGCTTTTCAAGGCCGTTTAGTCACTTTCATGAAATTGTCAAATGACATTGTTTTACGACGAAAAGCTATAATTTCATAATAAATCACTAAATGATTATCGTAGGATATCATTTCGACGTAAGTACTTGTAAAGTATTTTATAATAAGACGAGATGTCATAAACGTATATTTCGACGATCAACATTATTTTCAAATGTACAAGTGGTATGGATATCATATGAGTTTGCATGCACAACATTGTTTCATGACTTACATTAGAACGCATCATTCATATTAGGTTGCGGATAGAGATCGCACCTCATTTCAGTGTATCTAATTTTGTCAACATAAACATTGCATCAGGTGAGTTCGTAGCCCCACTTTTACTCGTTTAATTGTTTTATAAACTCTTCAGGGGATATACATGCTCAACTACTTGCTTTTACAAATACAGATACTCAAAACATTTACACTTTTATGCTACGCTATACTTTTTATACTTGATTGCATAATACTTGATAGCATTTATACTTGATTGCATTACACTTAATTGCGTTATACTTGATTGTGTTATACTAAACTTGAAAGTCTGATAAGGTTTTAAAAGGTACCTTTTTGAGGGGTCATTTAAGCCCTTATTCGATCACTTTTGTATCCGTTATTGCTTAATATCGTTCCTTTTCACTTTTTAGGTCTCTTGAAGGCAAAATGCTGGAATGATGCTTATTTGGACGAAAAGGCGCGAATATACGAAGAAAATGGCCAAAGTCAGAATCGAGACACTCAAAGCTGCTGAAACATAAGGCGACGGCGTCACTGCATATCTGCGACGCCGTCGGGAAGGAATTTTGCGACGGGTCAGAGGCGAAATTGCATGTTTTCAAGGGACGACGTCAGGTTCTAAAGGAGTAGGCCGTCGCTACTCAGACGGCCTAGATGCAGCCAAGACGGCGTCAGAGCTGAAGGGGACGGCGTCACAGTCATAAGGTGACGCCGTCGAAAGGTTTACGTGGCCAAGACGAAACCCTAATGACGGCGACACGACGGCGTCACGAAACATAAGGTGACGCCGTCGCAGATGTAATCTTATATATAGAATCCGAATTTTTCAGTTTTTGTGTGTAGTCTTTTGGAGTAAAAACCTAAAACCGAACCAAGGCTTTCTTGTGCAGTATTTTAGGGTTCTAAACCCTATTATACATCAAGATAAGTATTTACTTCATTAATTTAATTATGTCTTTGATTATTTGTGTGTATGCTTGCATGTTCTCCATGTCCGGCTAATTTATTTGTGTGTTTGCTTAGGGAATATGAAACTTAATTATTGAATATTGATTGGTTGATACTTATCTTAGTTGACTAATGATCTAGAGTGCGCTAGATTATTCGTTGTGTACTTAATGCTTGACATTTCTTTGTGAACTTTAGAATATAATTATCTAGGTAATTGTAGGATAAAGTATTCAAGGACAACCGTAGAGTAGGCGTCTATAAATCACTAGAGGATTTGTAAACAAGACCCTTTGGTAATTTCAAAGAGTTAGGGAAATAAGCACGCCCTATAGCCTTAGAATCACAACGCAACTAGGAATAAGGACGTGACAAATCAACCATCAATAGGAGATAATTAAGGAGTAGTAAAACCTAAGTAAACACATCTTTAAACTATCATACGAGTACACATAAATTAGACATAGACTATCACAACCTTAGCTTAGATAATTAGATAATAGTAGAGTAATCGGTAGCAATACCAACCCCCAAATCCAATACCCGAGATTCGTACCTTTTCCATTTCTAAAAAAATATAAAAATACAAAAATAATCTTCCTCAACCTCAACCTTAGCGTAGTAACTTCTCACTAGCATTCCTATTCCCCTAGAGAACGATATCAATACCCGTGGCTTACCCTAATTACTACACTACAACGATTAGGTTCACTGCCTAGGGTGTTATAAAACTTGCTCGAAGAAAAGGAAGTTTCCTTGACCCCGAACGACGCGTGTAGCGTTATCAAAGTCTCCCAACATACACTGAGCAGTCCCCTCGTTTGCATGATAAGTCTCTTTGGATAACACATGCATTGAGTTTCGGAGATGAAGTAAAACTAATGCTATTACTTTCCTTATGAGCAACACAAAGTCTCCTTGGATAACACACGCATTGGGTTTCGGAGATGAAGTAGAACCAATGCTATTACTTTCCTTGTGAGCATCATACCCACCTGAGGTTTCTGGAGATGGAGTGGAGACTCATGGCTAATTGCATAAGTTTTGATGCACGTGTACGTGATCAATACACTAGTTACATACTTCAAACATTGATACTTTTAACTACTATGATACATGCATACATGATTGACGTACTATTTTTAGCAGTGGGTTGTAAACACACAAGTTGCAAGTTTTGTATGGGTGAAACTTGGAACTGAGTGGATTTACAATGCCTTTGCTTTGTGAACTCATTTGGCAACGTGTGCATGAACATAAACTATACATATTTTGACAGTGGATTGTGAACACACAGGTTGCAAGTTTTGTATGGGCGGAACTTGGAACTGAGTGGATATTCTAAATGACCAAAAACTTTGCCCTTGTTGCATGAACGCTCTTTAAAAGCTTTACTTGTTAACCAAACTCTATGAACTCACTCAACCATTGTGTTGACACTTTTAGCATGTTTTATCTCAGGTATCTAAGGCATTCACTTCATGGCATGCATTTGGACATATTATAGAGTCGTGGTGACGACGCGTCACACATGGGATTTATGCATTTTAAAACATCGTTTGGCTTGTAACAAACTTATTTCCGCACAAATTGATTTTTATTTGGGACCTATACTTTGTAAACTCTGATTGTTTTAATAAATCAAACGATGTATTTTCCAAACGACACTTTAGGTCGTTCAATATAACTATAACTTTGATGCTATGACAGTCATCCCCCAGGAATTCCATTCCACTGCAAAACAGGTAATTTGGGGGTGTGACAGCTGTGATTCTTTGCATTAAGTACTTGTATATATCGTATGCACATATGTCCTACTTACAAACAAGATTGACAATTCCATATTTTGGCAATGGGTTGTAAACACACAGTTTGCAAGTTTTGTATGGGCGGAACTTGTAACTGAGTGGATTTACAATGCCTTTGCTGCATAAACAATTTTGAAATGCTTTACATTTCAACACAAACTCTATGAACTCACTCAACCTTTGTGTTGACACTTTTTAGCATGTTTTATCTCAGGTATCTAAACTCACCTGGTGTATTGTGTTCTCTAGATGAAATTCCACATCCTACCACAAGAACGTACCTAGTTGGACGAGGAACCCATATGCATGAGCATTGACATAATCATTTAGACCATACACGAGCATAAACTTTTAGAACCCTTGTCGCGGTTTGGGCTATAGTTATCAATAATCGAATCACGAGGACTTGATTCCTCTGACAAGGGAAGAATGTCACAATTCTTAATTTCCGGTCATTTTTCAAATTTATATTTCATTAACGTATATATTTCTTATTAAATAAACGCTATCGCACGATCATTTATTTTGAACAATTGATCCGAAACTTTCAAAAATTTCTTCCGATATATTTTTATACTCATATTCCGATATATTCCAACATGTTCTTGTGAACCATCGTGACCCTTCGGTTTGTAACCGAATTCTGTAACTAATAACTAACTAACTTCTATAACCGCCATAACTATAAAACGGTTATTAACTATCTAACGTACAATTTCAGCCCTTTGGCTTTCGTTTTTATGCTTAACAAGACTTATGCAATGGTACAATGCTCAGTGTTTTGATGTAAATGTAAATGATGATGAAATAAAAGAGACACGGTTTAGGATCTAAGGATTGTACTTACTACGGTCTTATGATATGTTATCCCTTCACGTAGAGCACAAAACCATGCTTGATACGTCTTCTACTGTTAATAGAAGTTCAAGTTTTACCTACACATGTATCAGAAGCTAGTCAGCTATAAGCTTTTATATTGGCAAACTATCAATTTCACAATTTCACAAGTGTATATTTCATGAAGTCATGATGATTGACTTTGAACAATCTCTTTTACTACAATTCATTATTTTCTTTTTGGTAACTATATATGGTTTCCAACCTTTTAACCGACTAATCCACATGGTTGAGTCTATCGCCACACAAACATAAACCGGGTAAAGCCCTCCCCTTTTTGGGAAGTTTATCTACAATTCTTTATTCGTATCCACCAAATATGTAACTTTATGTTGGCAGTCTTCAGCACGAATCAACATGGAATGTTAGCTTATGCGTTCATTTTTATTGGACAAACAAAAGAAGGTTTAAGATTTTTTTTCAGGATATTAAGATTTGTAGCTATCACCAACAATCACAAGTCTTGTCTAGTTGGTTGTAACTTATTGGACACTGTATATGGAATAAGTAATGTGCTAATGACTAATGATAAGATTTTACTCCTTTGTGGAGCTACATATAAGTTCATGGATCTATCACAATGGTGGAGCTTGCACATTTTTTTTGTGAGAGCCAAAACTTGGATTATTTTTTGGAGGGGCCGAAAATAGGTTTGAAAAAGATAATAAGATCAGGTCACTTTGACTTTGAATAACATAAGAATATAAAAATATCTGTATATAAGTGAAGTCTAAAAACAATAAGAATCCATGGTAACCATAACTAAACAACTTACGAATTTACCAAATATATAAAGTATATGATCATATGCGGTTTGGTTTAGTCAGAAGGGCCAATTTGACACTAAAAACCATAGAACAAATCGCGTGGATTGGCTTGAAAAATCTCTCAACTGGCAGAGTGAGGGAGGGCTAATAAGGTCAAACCAGTAAAACGTTCAGTTTGAAAACTTTACTCGGTTTGGCAAAATCTGTTCGGAATTTGTGGGCTGATTTTCACAGGTTTGCTGTTCCAGGATCATCATGATCAAACAACATCATGCTATCATTATTCAAGAATCGTTAAAAGGAAACAAGAGAGAATTGGGTGAACCCATAATATAATCTGATATATAAAGTAAATGGGTTACAAAATAATGTTACAGATTCCTAACTATATATACATAACGAAAAGGTGTAAATGAAAGGATGTGATGGTTCAAGAATTGAACCAACAGTCATGTCCTTTCACATTAACTAACTAAATGTAACTGCAATTTTTCTTGTGATGCTGGTGCGAATTGCAGCCCAACAAAAGAAAAACATGCAGCCTTGATTTTGAAACAAAGATTTAATGGATTATGTTTTCCAACATATTCCTCCCTAATCTATTAATCTTTGTTTCTTCTTCAATCTTCTTGTTCCTTGATGCCTTCTTGAATCTTGCTTTTAATCTTGATGTCTTCTATCTGGTAGTTTGTTTGATACTTGTTATTAAGATCTTCTAATTTTATTCCAAAATGCTCAATCTTCTTGTCTCCTTGACTGCCCATTCCATAGGGTTTGATCACTTGATATTCTCGACCTTCATGGATTTTTCTTTTGCCTTCTGTAACAAGTCCATCTGTTTCAATGTGTGATCCCCTTGCAGTGCTGTAATAGCAATTGAAGACATTCAAATATTGATTGTAGCAGTTTTGATCTTTTCACCATGTTCTTTGACAGGCCAAGTATCTCTTTTGAAGAACATCTTCATGGCTTTTTTGTTGGTTAAAAACCAAACAAGCCTCTTCTTTTCTTCTACATGGTTAAATCCATAACCATTGTAACAAAACGCAAATTGTGTTTTTATTTCCAAAACGAAATTTATTCTTGTTTTGTTCCTCCATGATTGGCATCCATGGTTGCGTTCCTCTTAAAGAAAATGCAGGTATGAATCTTGAATGATGGTGATACATGAATTGTGTGTTGCTTGATCCCTTCGGCTCTGATGCCATGTTCGGAATTTGTGGGCTGATTTTCACAGGTTTGCTGTTCCAGGATCATCATGATCAAACAACATCATGCTATCATTATTCAAGAATCATTAAAAGGAAACAAGAGAGAATTGGGTGAACCCATAATATAATCTGATATATAAAGTAAATGGGTTACAAAATAATGTTACAGATTCCTAACTATATATACATAACGAAAAGGTGTAAATGAAAGGATGTGATGGTTCAAGAATCGAACCAACAGTCATGTCCTTTCACAATAACTGTAAATAACTAACTATTATAACTGTAAATAACTAACTAAATGTAACTGCTATGTTTCCTGTGATGCTGGTGCGAATTGCAGCCCAACAAAAGAAAAACATGCAACCTTGATTTTGAAACAAAGATTTAATGGATTATGTTTTCCAACAAAATCTGCTTAACCTGAGCCTTGTTAATCTATTTGGTACCACATCATCATATCGGGCAGACTACATTGGTCAATGATAAAACTAGAGATACACATGCCACAGACAATGATTACATAGCTTCCTCGTGTAGAGCTTTTGACTGGCTAACTTATTGCAACCCCAAAGTCTAGTAATATTATACTTCCATGAAATGTAGCACAGTTGACTAGAACCGATTCCTCGATTCAAATCAACTTTCGTAGCATTTTCCATTCATTTCCACTTCTTTGACAAAGTCCGCCATATATAGTTTAAGGCATAAAACTGTCAAAACTACCCTTAAAATAATTCAGCTGGTAATGTATTCTATGCCTGCAGCCCAACTTTCAAGCAACCTGCTAATAGTATAAAAGAATAGCAAACCAACATTTTATTCTCATGTATATACAGAAAGATGATCAGTACACTTGCTTTAGTTCTTATAATATGCGGTTTTGTTGCTGGAGGGCTGATTGTCTTGTTTTGTCTTGCTAGTGATGGTGGTGGTGGATGTGGGGATGGTGGTGGTGATGGCGGACCTTGTGGTGGTGATGGAAGCGGTGGCGGCGGATGTGGTGGTGGTGGATGCGGTGGAGAGTAAGGTTATATAACTCTCTACGATCAGAAAGAAGCTACTACTATCCGTTTTTTATGAAGGGTCTTTTCAATCGTCATGACAGTCATCTCAATGTACACATTGTGTGAAATTTTTTATTTCTTTCTATCTTTCTTATATGATGTTCCAGTGTTTTAAATGGTAAGTATGATATGATGATGATGAAATAAAACACTTTCATGATATCTTCTCCCTTCCCGCAGAACATGCCACCATGCTTGATAATTAAGTAGTCGACCGTTGATGTATATAAACTGTCAACTACACACTGTTTCTATAACATAGGCAGACTAGAACTGTCAATGATAGAACCAGAAATAATGGCAACAAAATATGTCTTATCATCAAACATGCAATCTTGTTACTGTATTTCACATAGATATAAATTGAAATGCATACGTGACACAACATACTTGAAACACGGTGTAGAGAGAATGTATGTGACTGAAGTGCATATGAAAAGTGATAGAAATCTCTTAGCACTTCAGTTTACCATGATTTAAACATCGTTTCTTAGTGAAGTGTGATCGTGGGACATGGAATTTGTTTGTTGCTTCATAAAGAATGGTACCCGTTTGGATGGTAGAAGTCAACTGGCATAACTATTCCTAAGATAGAGTCAACTAACATAATTACGTACCCTGAAGATAAATCAACTCTTAAGATAATATTCTTAGCACTTCTCCTTCATTTCAACTGCTTGACAGAGTCTTACTTGTATTAGATTTAAACTAATTTTTATTATGTCTATTGGACAACATATAGGGCTTAAATGAGCCATCTAATATTAGAAGTCTACTCAAATAACCATCTGAAAGATAAATTGACTCATAAGATAACCAAATGTTGTAGTATAAAGGATAACAAGCCAGCATTTTATGTTCATGTATAGAGAAGGATGGACGCATATAGTATCACTCTCATATCCGTAAGTTCTGTTTTATTAACACTGATTCTCTTAATCATGTGTTGTTGTAAGCTGTGTTGTTCTCAGCCGCGCAAGGAAATCGATCTATTCACAAAAAAAGAATTGGAAATACCAGAAGTTGCTGCTCGTGCAGCTGCAATGGCTGCAGCCACTGCAGCCATTAGTGCTATCAATGGCAGTGGATGTGATGGTGGTGGATGCGGTGGTGGTGGATGCGGTGGTTGTGGAGGCTGTGGAGGATGATAAAGGTTCAATCACTCTCTTCTTCGAGCAAGAAGCTACCACGGTTGTTTGAAATGTATTATTACGTTATTTGAAATGTGTTTTTTACTTCTTGCACAAATGTTTAAATGCAAATATAAAGATATATATGAGGATGATTAACCAAACAAGAGACCTTTTTATTCATTTCCAAACATATGTAGTTTCACTTTGACAGTCTTCAACAGATGATATATGAGACATGGAATTTTTAGTTTCTGTTTATTAGACTTGGAATAAGTATGAGAAACCCAATAGTGGACTGTAAAATTCTTCTCGTGCTTCCAATATATATTGTAATGCATCAATGACAGACGATGGGATTTTACTATAAATGGGAGCAGCAGATAAGATCATGGATCTGTGTGTCCCTGTCCCGCTGAGCAGCAACAACCTATCGGCCATATCCCGGTAACCATCATGAACTTGCATCAGCTCAGTATGATCAGAGCTAAGATACTCAAATCTTCGGAGGAGATCCGCTTGAGCGATAGTGCTCATCCAAGCTCTGATATGCTCTTCGAAGCACTTGGCGATTGTCAAGATCATTAGCAGCACTTTGTTCAGCAGGGGTGGCTAGATTGGATAGCATCTCCCGACATGCCTTAAAGGAGGTGAGACGAACGTCATCCCGCAAGCTCCACATAGGGGCAAAGTAAGTGGAATGCCCCTCAAAACCTCGGAATGATCACCTGACAAATACAGTCAGGTAAGAACCAAAAGGTATACTCAAGTTAATACATTGGGCATAAGTCAAAACATACCTCTCCTCCGGAAAATCCTTCTTCGGCAACAAACGCCGGGGGTGAGCGGAAGCATTGAGCTGTATTTAAAAGAGTTGTTAGATAAAATAGAAAGGGAACTAAGAAAAATAAAAATGAACCATGAAGGAGGCGCAACATACGATTGGAATGAGCAACAGCCGAGCCGCCGCCTCCTTCTGGAGCAACAACCTGAGCAGGAGGAGTAGCAAGACGGGCAACTTCGACATGAGGAACGGCAACCTCAGTATAAGACCGGTCTAAGTTGGCCTCCTGATCTTCTTCGTCGTTCCCCCCATGGTCGGACGCCCCAATATCCTCGTCTTTGGGGGAGTGATTGGTCACTTTTTTTTTTTTTTTTTTTTTTTTTTTTTTTTTTTTTTGCTGACAGAGTCAGTCTCTCAGACAACTTCACAGCCCGATTCTGTGGAGAGGTAAACAGAGTTTGCTTGGGCGAAGACACCACCTCCTCATCCGAAATTTTAGTTTTCTTCTTCTTTTTCTTCAGCCAGGCAGAGCTCCCCTCACGAGCCCTCTTTGTACCGGCTTTTGCTTTGTAACAGCGCCTTTCCCCCACTCCTGCTGCTTCTTCTTTTCCCTAGCAGCAACAATTTTAGGTCCGGCCCTCTCAGCGGCCAACATAACGACATTCTTGGCCGGAATAAGGACACCGGTGCAGGGGAGCAGTGGTACGGTTCACTGGACCACTGCCCCCGGCACAAGGTCTCCTTTACTTGCCCTGTTTCCTTCCCAGGTCGGCAACATCAAGTATTCAGACAATCAGACATGTTCTGCAAAAAGGAAGGTAGGATGAATGTGGTTAGATAAGACACAAAAAAGCTAAGACTACAATTGTCAACGCAAATTAATAAGTATTACCCCGCCCTCCGGCATCCTTTAGGATCGGCTCAAACTCAGGGTTGCGGAATACCTTGAATAACCCAGCCATAACCAAAAGACTCGTTGGAGGTTTCCGGAGGAGAATTATGTCAGCACTAAGCTTTTCAGCGCCCTCTCCCTTAGCCGCTCTTGGAAACTCATCAGCGAAACTGGAGTCCTTGTGTCTCCAGGCCTTGGCATCCGGTATAGCCCTTCTGTCAATAAGGAAAATCTATCTTTCCAGTGTTTAAGGTTGGTAGTGGTCTCCTTAAAGCACTTTTTTTTGCCCTTTTGCCAGTCCGGCTCTCAAAAGAAAACCGGTGGCCTTGTTTGCATAGCTTCTAAAACACCCGGAACGGAGGGACGGAAGGTCTAATCTCAAGGCTATGTCAATGGATCTCGAACATCATCGTCCGGTTCAAACCTATCGATACTAGTTGTGAAATATCCACTTTAAAATGTTTTAACATCGCAAGCAAGAAATTCAAAAAAGGTATTCTAACGCCGCCCTGTTCAAGCTCCTTAGGGTAGTTTTGACAGTTGACTTCTGGTATATATATTAGCTATTTTATGCCTTAAACTTGATATATGAAGGACTTTGTCAAAGAAGTGGAAATGATGGAAAAATGCTACGAAAATTGATTTGAATTGAGCTACGAAAAGAAGTGTCAAAGAAGTATAATATTACTAGACTTTGGGTTGCAATAAGTTAGCCAGTCAAAAGCTCTACACGAGGAAGCTATGTAATCATTTTCCGTGGCATGTGTATCTCTAGTTTTATCATTCACCAATGTACTCTGCCCGATATGATGATGTGGTACCAAATAGATTAACAAGGCCCAGGTTAAGCAGATTTAGCCAAACCGAGTAAAGTGATCAAACTGAACGTTTTACTGGTTTAACCTTCTGAACCCTCCCCCTCTCCGCCAGTTGAGAGATTTTTCAAGCCAATTTACGCGATCTGTTCTATGGTTTGTAGTGTCAAATTGGCCCTTCTGTCTGAACCAAACCGCATATAGTGATCATATATACTTTATATTTTTGGTAAATTCGTAAGTTGTTTGGTTATGGTTACTATGGATTCTTAATGTTTTTAGACTGCACTCATATATAGATCTTTTTATATTCTAATGTTATTTAAAGTCAAAGTGACCTGATTGAAGGTCGATATAAACTTCTCTGTATTGATCTCATAATAATCGGTACATATGATTGTATATATAAGATACATACAGGCCTAATATATACGGGCCTAACACATACGGGCCTAAATACACAAAGCCTAAGACAAATCGTCTAACACTCCCCCGCAGTTTGAGCGGGAGGAGACCGGACACTCAAGCTGTCACGAAACTCAGCAAACAAGATAGACGGCAACCCTTTGGTAAAAATATCAGCATACTGAAACCGAGAAGGAACATGTAGAACTCTAACTTGACCAGTAGCAACCAAATCACGAACAAAATGAATATCAATCTCAATGTGCTTTGTCCGCTGATGCTGAACAGGATTAGAGGATAAGTACACTGCACTCACATTATCACAATAAACAATAGTAGCAGATGACAACGGTGTATGAAGCTCACGTAGTAAATTCCGAAGCCAACATGTCTCAGAAACAGCATTGGTGATAAGGTTTTAAAAGGTACCATTTTGAGGGGTCGTTTAAGTCCTTATTTGATCACTTTTGTATCCGTTATTGCTTAATATCGTTCCTTTTCACTTTTTAGGTCTCGTGAAGGCAAAATGCTGGAATGGCACTTATTTGGACGGAAAGGCGCGAATATATGAAGAAAATGGCCAAAGTCGAAATCAAGGCACTCACAGTTGCTGAAGTTAGAAGGCGACGACGTCAGGTGCTATTGGTAACGCCGTCCCAAAATTATTGTGACGGGACAGAACTCAAAACTCGTATTTTCAAGAGACGGCGTCTAGTGGTGAAAGAGTAGGCCGTCGCTACTCAGACGGCCTAGATGCAATCCAGACGACGTCAGAAGCTGAAGAGGACGGCGTCACGGTCATAAGGTGACGCCGTCGCAAGGTTAACGTGGCCAAGACGAAACCCTAATGGCGGCGACACGACGGCGTCACTAAGCATAAGGTGACGCCGTCGCAATTGTAATCTTATATATAGAATCCGAATTTTTCAGTCTTTGTGTGGAGAGTCTTTGAAGTAAAAACCTAAAACCGAACCTAAGGTGTCTTGTACAGTATTTTAGGGTTTTTAACCCTATCTTACATCAAGATAAGTCTTTGCTTCATTAATTCAATTATGTCTTTGATTATTTGTGTGTATGCTTGCATGTTCTCCATGTCCGGCTAATTTATTTGTGTGTTTGCTTAGGAAGTATGAAACTTAATTATTGAATATTGATTGGTTGTTTCTTATCTTAGTTGATTTATGATCTAGTAATGCGATAGGTCATCCGTTGTGCACTTAATGCTTGATTCATCTTTGTGAACCTTAGAGTATAATTACCTGAGTGATTGTAGGCTAAACCATCCGAAGAGCGCCTTAGAGTAGGAGTCTATAATCTCTAGTGGGTTTGTAGACAAGACCCTTTGGTAAGTTCAAAGAGTTAGGGAGAAACGCATACCCTACAACTTTAGACACACAACGCAACTAGGAATAAGACGTGACACTCAACCATCAATAGGAGATAATTAAGGAGTAATACAAACTAAGTAAACACATCTTTTAACTATCATACGAGCACACATTAATTAGACATAGACTCCCACAACCTTAGTTTAGATAATTAGATAATAGTAGAGTAATCGGTAGAAATACCAACCCCCCAAATCCAATACCCGAGATTCGTACCTTTCCATTTTCATAAAATATAAAAAGATAAAAAATAATCTTCCTCAACCTTAACCTTAGCGTAGTAACTCCCTACTAGCATTCCTATTCCCCTAGAGAACGATATCAATACCCGTGGCTTACCCTAATTACTACACTACAACGATTAGGTTCACTGCCTAGGGTGTTATAAAACTTGCTCGAAGAAAAGGAAGTTCCTTTGACCCCGAACGACGCGTGTAGCGTTATCAATTGGCAACACCCCGATACTCAGCCTCAGCACTAGAACGAGAAATCGTCGGCTGACGTTTAGAGGACCATGAAAGTAAGTTGTTGCCAAGAAAAACACAATAACCTGATGTAGACCGGCGAGTGGTAGGGCAACCAGCCCAATCAGCATCCGAATAAGCAACCAAGGACTCAGTAGTAGAAGAAAATAACTGTAAACCATAAGCCAAAGTCCCCTGAACATACCGTAATATCCGCTTGAGAGCAGTGAAATGAGGCTCGCGAGGATCATGCATATATAAACAAACCTGCTGCACAACATAAGTAATATCAGGTCTAGTGAAAGTGAGATACTGAAGAGAACCTGCAAGACTCCGATATAACGTAGGATCAGAAACCGGATCACCATCATCACCCAACTTAGACTCAGCGTCAACAGGAGTCCGAGAAGGATTACAACCAACCATATGAGCACGCTCCAAAATCTCCATAGCATACTTACGCTGTGACAAAAACATCCCAGAAGAGTCACGCGTAACTGACACACCCAAAAAATAATTAAGAGCACCCAAATCTGTCATAGAGAACTCCTTATGCAAAGAAGCAATAATCCGCTGTAATAAACTATCAGAGGAAGCAGTAAGCACAATATCATCCACATATAGTAGCAGAAAAGCAGTATCATCACCCTGTCGGTAAATAAATAAAGAAGAATCACACCGACTCGAAGTAAACCCAACAGTAAGAATATAAGCAGCAAACCGCTGAAACCATGCCCGAGGTGCCTGCTTAAGACCATAAAGAGAACGCTGTAATAAACAAACATAATCTGGATGCTCAGGATCCCGAAAACCAGGTGGCTGATGCATATAAACAGTTTCAGCCAAATCACCATGCAAAAACGCATTCTTGACATCAAGCTGATGAACAGGCCAATGTCGAGAAATAGCTAAACTAAGAACAGTCCGAATGGTGCCCGGCTTAACAACCGGACTAAATGTCTCATCAACATCTACGCCTTCCACCTGTGTGCTACCATTGGCCACAAGACATGCCTTGTACCGACTAAGAGTGCCATCAGCCAAATACTTATGGCGAAATAACCACATACACCTAACAACATTGACACCCGCAGGACGAGGTACACAAGTCCAAGTTTTATTCTTAATAAGCGCATTATATTCATCAAACATAGCATTTCGCCAATTTGGATCATCAAGAGCATCCTTATACGACCTAGGTGAAGGAGAAACAGTGGACACATGACCAGCATACTTAGGATTAGGACGAGTAGTCCCGACACGAGAACGTGTGACCATGGGATGAATAGATACAACAGGTGGTGGCATTGGTGGGTCAGGGACAGGTGCGTGAGGGACAGGCGGCGTTGGCGTTGGTGTAGGTGGAGCAGGGGAGGTAGGTATGTTGATTGGTTCGTGAGGTGTAGGTATGTCAACTGGTGGTATAGGAATCGGGTTTAAAGTAGGACCAATTGGGGTGGTGTTGATAATGGTGGAAATAAGATTGGAAGAATCTTCCAAAAAATCATAGGAAGGGGTGGGTTTGGACGGATGAGTTTGAAACGGAAAAACCGTTTCATCAAAGGTGACATGACGAGAGATAATAATTTTGTTGGTATTTAGATCAAGACAACGATAGCCAAAATGATTGGCAGCATGTCCCAAAAATATGGCAGGTGTAGCGCGAGGTCCTAATTTATGGTTGGTATCAATATGTGGGTAACAAAGGCATCCAAAAACACGAAGGACACTATAATCAGGTGTAGCACCAAAAAGGCGGGTAAAGGGTATGTCATTGTTAATGGCACGGGAAGGTAGGATATTCAATAAATAAACAGCCATATTAAGAGCTTCAGTCCAATAGTTGGGTGGTAAATGTGCTTGAAATAATAAAGTACGAATAAGGTTATTGATGGTACGAATCATGCGTTCAGATTTTCCATTTTGTTGAGAGGTGCGGGGGCAAGAAAATCTAAACCGAATGCCATGGGTTGAAAATAATTTATGAAAGGCAGTATTATCAAACTCACCACCATGATCACACTGAAACGATTTAATTTCACACTGAAATTGAGTACGAACATAACTACGAAACAACTGAAATTTAGACAAAACATCAGATTTATTCATTAATGGATAAACCCACACATACTGAGAATAATGATCAAGAAACAAAACATAATACTTGAAACCCGAAAGACTCGGAATTGGGGAGGTCCACAAATCTGAGTGAACAATGTCAAAACAAGAAGTAACAGAACTAGACGAACTAACAAACGGAAGCTTCACGTGTTTACCAAGCTGACAAGCATGGCAAAGAACGGGAAGCTTCTCTTTATTACAAGAAATAGAATCACTAGACACAAGACGCCGCAACACTTCACTTCCTGGATGTCCAAGTCGTTGATGCCACGTATACTGACTTGTAAGATATGCTTGAGGAATTGGAGAAGGCTTCGTAACAGGGTAAA